>QJOA01000888.1:0-22341 GCA_004155915.1 Monosporascus sp. CRB-9-2
CGACCATTTATAGCAGCCGCTGCATTTATTTCGGCTCCAGCGGTAAGTAGCCTTTCGACGATTTCTAGATGGCCACCTTTTGCAGCTGTTTGTAGAGCCTGGTCAACTCCTTTAACAAGACCTTGGCCCTCAAGAAGGATATTAAGGATTGCCATGTTGTTATCCTTTGCTGAGGCTTGGATCATTTGACTTCTCTTAGATGCCGAAAGCTGGCCCGTGGAGGTGATGAGGCGCATTAGAGCATAATGACGAGCATTATAAGTCCAGTCTCGAAGAAGTGGGTTGTTGACATCGAAAGGAATCGGTCCCCAAGGTTGTATTGTCAAGTTATGACCGTGGATGATTATATCTTTCCAAAGGTTCCATGTTTGGGACTTCCCTTCTTGAAAATTGCCTGTGTGTGAAATCCAGTGGGTTGACGCGTATTTCATGAACGGGTGACCGGGCTGAAGCGTCTCGTAGGCTGCATTCGAATCTTTTGTGTTTAGACCAGCAACAGACCTAATATCAATCCTTTTCGAAGCTGCTTTCGAACTTAGCTTTGTGCGAAATGCGGTGGTTAATTTTGATCGTGGTCCTAAAGCTGCTTGAGCAATATGTGCAGGGCTGGGAAGGTGTATTGGTTGAAGCTGTCGAGTAAGAGCCGTCTTAAAGTCGTTGAAGTTTAGGTAAGTAATACAAATTTCACCGATGTTATGATCGGCGTCCTCGATGTTGAAATGAAACTTTGCCAAGCGGGGATCAGCAGGTGTTTCAAGCAAAAATTGTCTGATTGTGTGATGTGCGAATTGAACTTTTTCGGACCCTTCGTCGACCTGTACGAGATTCTCGCACCATAAGGCGATATTCTGCATGTCGTTATAAAGACGCGCTGGTTTTGAGTATTGCTGACCGATCTCTATAGCGATAGCCTCACGAAGTTCACTTAATGACAAAAGTCGTCTTGAAGCAGCAATCCAAGGAAAAACCTGCTGGGCTGCTCTCTCATGCCTTCGGGACACGATACGGCAAAGTGCTCGACAAAATGTCTCGGTTAAGCTCTTTGGAAGATCTTGGAGAGCTTTGCGGATATCCTCGTCGCAATGCTGTGAGCAGATTTCGTCGACCTGGAAAATAACCCAAAGAAACCTGGGGAATGAGTAGTTTGAACAGAAATGTAGGTGAGACAAGCGCTTACATGCCGTCAGCGCCTTGGATTAGCGCCTGTTTAATATCTTCGATGAGACTGGCATCTCCCACTCTGAGGTCCTTGTTTTCCAACTTTTGCTCAATCACACCGTTGACATACGTCTTAATGTCATCATGAACCAATGACTCGCTCATGGTAAGGCGTTCAAAGGAAGGAAATGTATTTTGTATCTCCTCTGAAAGGCTACTTCGGCTGGACAGGAACAGCTTCGTATTCAGGGCTGGAAAAGCAAGAGTAGATAATGCCTTCAAGAGTTTATTGCGCTCCGGTTTATCGCACTCATCCAAGCCATCTATGATGAGATAGGAAGGTTTTCGGACGGGCGTTATTCCCTGGAGAAGTTCGACAACCTCATCGAGTTCACTAGAGGAGTTTAGCTTTCGAAGTCCAGCCACCACTTCATCTGACAGTTGGGTCGGTCGCAGTCTTTGCCGTAAAATCGACCTCATAATGGTCCCGGCACTTAAAGACTCCTGGTCATCAGACTGTACAAAGAAGAAAGACATCAGACAGTCAAGATGCTCCTTTTCACGTAGGATGTAATCAACTACACTTGCGCTGTAATTTTTAGTAACGTGCTACCGGAGTAGGGGTCTAATAATACTAACGTAGCAATAGTCTTGCCCGAACCAACTACCGGCAATCAGCACTATGACACAACAAATTGCATAGCTAACTCACTCTTGCCTGAGCACCAAAGCAAAGGGGAACCACTTCCACTGATCCATCGATCGAATTCTGGCGTCTGGAAAATCCAGCTTGTGGTATTGTTGTACCGCTTCCGATGACTTTGCTGCAAGAGTCTTACATGGTCATAAGTCGAAAGTGCGTCGAGAAGCTGCTGCCTCCGCCTCCCTACCATACAGATCAGCAACGTTCCTCTATGCGCTAGAAATACCTACGTATCTGCCGCTCGTTCTTCTGTATCTGCCACTTGCGGATTTGATCGACTTGGCTATCATGACGTGAGAAAAAAGTGCTCAGCTTTCTCCTACTTTCCGAGGCTTCTTTTCGTTCTAGGGCTTGGAGCTGCTGGTCTTGTGCATCAGCTTGTGCTTTAGCAAGAGCTATCGCATCCTTGACATCATCGCTGTATCCTTGGATGGAGTCCATATCAGACTTGAACTCCTGCTCGGAAGACTTCCAGACTGCCCGAATGATTTGGTTATGCCCTTTTTCTCGCGGTTAGGTCTGGATTTTGGCCAGGAATATAGCGTTTCCGTACATGGACGTTGGATTACCTCCACCACATGCTTACAGCAGCGGACAATGGATGCGTGGAAATCGACTAAAGCTCGCTGCAATCGTTCTGAACTCGAATATAATATCTGATATTCGGCGAAGAGTGGACAGAGGTTGCCGAGTTTCATGAATAGACCAGAAATTACCTCGAAGTACGATGCGTAGTTTACAATAACCTGTATTAGTTTAGTCCGATCCTTAAAACCGGATTCGGCACGGAAACTTACCTGCATCGATAGCTTGACACTACCCCAAACAAGAGCAGCAATCTCTGGGTGCGACGACACAAATGTATCGAAAATGCTGCAAAAGTCCCGGACTGATAGGAGGACTAAGTAGAGCCTGCTGGCGATACTTGGTCCTCTCCTGTTCTTATCCCTGGAGTCGAGCTCGGCAGTAAAGCGAAGTATAGAATCGGCTTCAGGAACCGCCCTCGTTTCGTAGAGCTGACGTCGTTGTTCATCGGTGAGAATACTTTGAAATTCGCGGATGGCATTCTGCAACGACTTATCTATTGTGGGCTGCGCTGAGGCCGATGAGGATGACGCAGAGGAGGATGTCACCTCCATAATATGATTGGGTAGTATCGACAAAGATGGGCAAAGATACGAAGTTGAATTGATTGGGAAATCGCCCATATTTTGGGCAATGTCCTGCTCGGCATTGAGCGGGGTCGATGCAGCTTTTACTGCCGCTGGCCACACTCAGCCTGCCTTGTGAATGTGAGGACTTCCTCCTATAGGTCGTCCGATTTGTGCTTTACACAATGAGGTGGACCGTGCATAAGTTAGGCAGGTCAAAAAGGCCAGGGCGCGTCGCGTTATGCCAGTGGTACAAATATACAAATGTCGTCAACCCACTAATTTCGCGTCACCATCATGGACTTCTATCATCATCATCATCGACATGTTCACAATTTTCTACCATCGTCGAGAATTAGCCATTTGTCATAAGTGATGTTAAACATACCTTAGTTTTTCTAAGCTTGGCATACTTTAGTTTTTTAATACAGTTGTTAACGGCCTGTCAACTTTTTAACGGCCCGATATATATAATTAAAAATTCAACTTTTTAAAGAAAAATTAAGCTATAATAACGTATTTTATTTTTAACCGAAAATCTAATTTCGTACTTAAAATATAAATTATTATATAATAATATATAACGTTTTAAATAAACAAGTTACGCGAATAAACAAGTTACGCAAATAAATAAGCTATGCAATTTTTTTTAACTTTTTTATTATTTAACTTTAATTATTTATTTCTTAATATTATCTTTATAAAGCGGTTTTATAACGGCTATAGGCTTAACTAATTATTAAACCTAATCGTACGGTTTATGTTAGCAATAATATCGTAAAAGTTTAAATAATAAAAGAATAATTATATTTAATAATAACAGATAACCGTAGGTAATCTAAGTAACTAATTGTTATTATAAACTGATGCTATTTAAGCTATGGAAATAACGAACGTATATATCTTAATTGGGATCCGTTTAAATCTATTCATTTTTTCGGATCTATACCGTATAAATAAACTGGATTTTTATAGATCCGGAAATCTTTTCGGATTTATACCTTTTAAATACATAGATTTTTTTAAATCCGGGGATTTATTTAAATTTATATTACGTAATTTAAAATTTTACGTCGAAAATAATCTTTTTAACTTTCGACCGTTTATTAATAAGCTAAATTTAATTAATTATAATACGATCTTCCTTTTTTTAAAATTTTTACCTTTAAAGATTAATTATTTATTACGTTTTTTCGGTAAATAACCTTTTTTTTTAAAAAAAGTTTTTATTCGTTATACTTAACCGTATTAAAAAGTAAAAATTTTGTAAACGTTTCGATTAAGATAAAAAACGTAAATTTTTAGCCTTTTTTATTTAATAATAAGGTTTTAAAATTATGCCTTATTCTTTATATTTTAAAAATAAGGAAAAATGCGTTATGATAAAAAACGCGGTTCGTTACGAAAATTATATCTTAAAAAAACGGAATTATAATAGTACGGGCGTACTTTTTAATTTTTTACGTAATATTATTTAAAAATCGGAACGTATAAAGCGCGAGAAAATTTTAATTAAAAAACGGTTATTCCGATCGCAAAAAAAAAAAAAAAATAAAAATAAAAATAAAAATAAAAAAAAATTAATTGTACGTTTTTAACGATTACGTTAATAACGAAAATTTTTTCGTACCAAAAATGTTAAAATAATGAATTACGAGTTTTAATTTTTGGATAAATTAGAAAAATAAAAAAAATTAAAAGTTAAAACGGTTACGTAAATTACGTAAATTATTTAAATTACGGAATAATCGATTAATATAGAACTTTAAGGAATTAATTAAGTACCGTTAAATAACGTAAACTGAAACTTTAACCTTAACGGCTTCGGCATTATTAATAAAAATTTCTTAAAAGGCATTAAACGTTTGTAAAATGTTTTGTAAGTTTCTAAGTATTTTCGGAATTCAAGTAATTTTTTTACTTGATTAAATATTAAGTAAATTCGTTTTATTTCCGTATATCCAATATTTTCTTTATTTCGTAAACCGGTATATTTTTTATAAATTTTTTTTTCGTTTTATATTAATTTTAATCGTATCCGTTATTAGTTCGAATAAAAAAATATAAAGAATTAAATAAAATTTAATTTTCGGTAATAGCTTTAATTTATAATTATTTTTTAAAATTTTCTTAATAATTTTATATAAATTAATATATTTAAAATCAAATTTTTTATTAGGTTTCTTAGTTTGGATATTTTTAATAATTAAGTAAATTATTTTCCCTTTGGAAAAAGTTATTTTTTTTAACTTTTTTTAATTATAATATTTATTTATTTAATTACGTACGAATTTAATTTTTATTTTTATTTCGGTATATAATTACTTTAATTATTTTGATATCAAAATTATTTTAATATTAGTTAATTCTTTATATAAATTTTTATAAACTTTTATAATAACATTAAAATTAATAATTATTAATATTATTTTAATGCTTTCGTAATAACTAGTATTATAAATTAATTATATAATTAATAACTTTTTAACCTAATTATATAATTAATAACTTTTTAACCTAATTATTTTATTTATAATTAATATAATATCGTAAATACGTTTTTAACGTTTAATTAGTTTTTTCCGTTTATCCGTTTATTTACGGTTTAAATACGTTAAATAATTTATGATTTAATTTAAATTAAATTATTAAACCTTACCAGAATTTTAAAGTAAAAATTATACCTTTATTTAATATAATTTCCGTTAAAAATCCGTAAATATTTAAAATATATCGAAAAAAATATATACGAATTATTTTATATCGGTATTTTCGTTATAAAATAGGAAATAAAAGAATTTCGTAAACCGATTAACGATTACGAAAATACTATCATAATATATTTTTATAATTAAATTTTTTAATATAAAAAGCTTAATAATAAAATTAAATATAATAAAATTCCATAATCGTTTTACGATTAATAATAATTATAGCTTTCCGTAAGGTTTATATTGTTATGTCTTTACCTTAACGCAAATATTGCATTATCGTATTACCTTTTATATGGTTAATTTTATTTTAAAAAAGTAATATATCCGTTATAAACGTTCTAAAGTTTTATAAATTCTTAGGTATGTATATAACTAATATTTATATATATCTCGCATCAAATCCTTTTAAAGTTTTTTTAATACCTAAATTTTATTTATTCGTTACCTTTTAGGTAAATTATTACTATATTACTATATCCGTTAATACATATTAACTAAAATTCCTTTTATCGTAACAATTTATCGTTATTGCAAATATTTTTCGAATATTATATCGAAAATTATCTATTATACCTTAACTTTCAGTTCCTCTAGGTCAGATCGTCTGCTAAATATATTTATTCTGCCATTTTTTATTCCTTTGCGATAAATAATAACGTAATTATTTTTCGATTAGCTTTTATATCGTAAAAAAGTATATAGTATTTTTATAATCCGTATATACCTTAATTTAGTACATATTACCCCTAAAATAATATTTAAATTTTTTAAAAACGTTAACGATAACTAAAAATTCCTTATCGTATATAAACTAATTTAACTTAACTTTATATAACTTATAAAATAAAAAGTAATAAAATAAAGGTTTTTTTAAATCGTTTTAATATCTAACCATTACTTTTAAAACGTAATCCGAAACGTCGGTTTTTAACTTAATTAATCGCTTTAAGTCGTATATAATTAATATTAATTTATTAATTAAAATATTCTTAATTTGTTAAAAAAACTTTTTATTTTTTTAATACCCATTCGAATTACTTTTTTTAAAAAAAAATTTTATTAATAACATAATTCTTTTGCTAAAATTACGTATAAATCTTTTATAATAATTAACAAATTTAAAAAATACTTATATTTCCTTAACGTTAATAAGCTATATCTTTTTCTTAATTATTACGAACTTTTTAAGGTTTATTTTTTATATTTCCAAAAGTAATAATATATCCTAAGTATTTTACTTTTTACATATAAAAGGTACTTTTCTTAACGTTAATTAAAAAATTAACATTTTGCAATATTTATAAAACTTTATAAATATATTTTATATATTCTTTTTTTATCTTCGAATAAATTAGAATATCGTTAAGATAATATATAACGAAAATATTCAAATATTTTCGTAATACGTAATTAATTATTCGTTAAAAAATTACCGGTACGTTTATAAATCCAAAAGGCATAATAAAATATTTAAAAAGTCCGTATTTAATTTTAAAAATTATTTTTTATTCGTTACCTAATTTAATTCATATTTGGTTATACCTTTCCTTTAAAATTAAAGATATAAATTATTAAGTTCCGTATAAGTAATCCTTTATTTCGGTAATTAATAATAATAGAATTTTATCTTTAACGGTAATATCGTCAAATTATTTATAATCGATAATAAATTATAATTTTTATTTTTCTTTAATACGAAAAATATTAAATATCCTGTTAATAACTTAAAACGTTATATATGATTTCTTTTAAACTTATTTTCGAAATAATCGCATAATACCTTTAATTTTATTTAATTTAAGTTATAAATAAGGTAAAATATAATTATTTTATCATTATTAAAAATTATTTCGTAATTTTATTTACTATAAAGTAATAATTTTATTTTAAACTTTTTTTTAAAATAATCGCTTATACCTATAATATTCTGGTAATATTTTAGTTATTTATTTTAATAACTTTTTAAGCTTTATTAATAAATCGTTATTTATTTACCGAAATCGTATTTTAAGATTTATAATAATACGCCGTATTTTTTTAATATGCCTTTTACTTATTACGTATTTTATCTCTTTAAGTAATAAAGTTTGTATCGTATTTTTATACTTATATTTTTTAATTTTATTAATCGAATATTAAAATTTCTCGTCGTTTATATCTTACGTATTGATAAAAAATAGAACGAAATTTACTTAATTAATTCTTTAATCGATAGCTAAATTATATTACTTTAATTATGATAATCCGAAAATTATATCGTAAATTTTTATTAAAATAATATCGAAATTAATAATTTAACTTTTTCCTTTAACGAAAATTTTAAAGTAATTAATTTTATATTTAACTTATCCGTTATCGGAATTAAATATTTAACTTTCGGCATTTTCGATTTTATAAAAACTTTTTTTATTTCGTTATAATAGTTATAACTTATTTATTATTTTTAAAGCGATATAATTTCCTTATATAACTCCGTAATTTATTATTACGGTAGATTATTTTTTTTAATTCGTATTTATATTATCATTAATCTTTTTTACTGCCGCTTTTATTACGTATAAAGCTTTTTTAAAATATTGTTATTTACCTTTAATTTTTTTTTTACCAACCTAAAGCTTTTTTATAGATAACGTTAATTTTTTAAGTTATTTTCGAACTTAATAATTCGTTTTAAAAACTGTTCGTTTACTTTTTATAATTACTATAAATACCTATTTTATTAACGTAACGTAACTTTTAAATAAATAATTTGCTTTTAAAAAACCTCCTTAATAATATATTTTAATTCTAAAATTTCGTTTTCGTAAAAAAAAACAATTAAATTTTGTTTTAAAAGGCGCGTCGTTTTATTAAGTTTTCGGTAAACGTTAATTAAAATTATAAATCCGTAATTATTTTTTGGCAATACTTTTCCATTATTTTTTAAATTAATTTTCTTTATATATAATAATCGTATTAATCGTAACAATAAAAAACGTTCTTTATAAGATAATTTTTTCCTTTTAACTAATTTTTAAATATTACTAATTAATTAATTTTATCTTAAATTATTATTTTTCGTACATATCGGTATTATTTTTAATTTTTCGGATCGTCGCTTATTTAATTATTAAAATTAAAACTTTATCGCCATATTTACGTAATCCGTTTTATAATATATTTCTTATAGTTTTCGTATATTCCGTATTAATATCGTTTATAATTAACGGCATAAAACCTTCCGTACCGATCGGGCTTTTTTAAATATAAATCTTTGTCTTATTTTCGGTATTCCTTAATTTAAACGTTAAATATTACTTAATCGTTTTTTTATCGTTATTATAATTAAGGAAATAAATTATATTCTTTAAATTCTTTTTATTTTTTATATTTTTAAAATTATTTTATAACGGTTAACTTAATAAAAATAACCTTTTTAATTATTATTTAGAATAATTTTTTAACTTCTTCTAATTTTTATCGTATTTTTAATAAAAAATTATAATTATTTCGGATACGAATTATATTAATCGTTTTTTTATCGCTATTTTTTTTCCGATATTAACCTTTACAAACTAAGATTTATTATCGTAATTATTTTTAATTTTTATATTATCGTATAATATATCTTTATTTTCCGTAATTATAATAAATAATTAAATCTTTTTTAAATTAAATAATTCTTAATTTTATAAATCTCAAATAACTTCCGTATAAAATTAAAAATACATTATATTTTTTTTTCTTAATTAACTTTAAAATGATTTAACTTTAAAATAAAATATCCCTTCTTTTTTATAATTTTTTAAATTATCGATTATTGATTTTTACGGCTTTAGCAATATACTTATTAAAACTTATAATCCGGTTTTTTTTAATTAATTCGTCTTAGCGTTTTTTTTTAATTTTTTATAAAATATATTAATTATAATATTATTTTCGTTATTTCCGTATCCGGCCTTAAAAATTAAATTTTTAAATATTATAATATATTTAAATATTAATCCTTTTTATCGAAATTAAAAAAAAAAAATTAAATTACTTTTTATTTTTCGTTTAAATTAACAAAATTATCCCGGAATTTATTTTCGAAATTAATATAATATTTAAAAATTTCCTTAATAATCTTTTTTTATCGGAATTTTTAATTAATAAATAATTTTGTATAATAAGCTTAAATTAATTTACGGCATTTTTAATAAAGCAAGTTATTATAATAATGATTTAATTTAATAAATTCTTTAATTTTAAAAACCGGAAATACGTTTTGGTTTAAATAAAAAATATTTAAACGTTTTTTTTTTATTATAAAGTTCGGACTTTTTAATTTTAATTCTTGTAATCGTTTTAATCGGTACTTCGGCTTTAGGTTAATTTTTAAATTATTTAATTTTATTCTTAAATCGGATAACTTTTACTTAAAATTGCTAAATAACGTTATCCGTAATATTATTTAATATAACAATAATATTAAATATTATTTAAAGTTTAACGGTATTATTAAATAAAAACTTATAACGTATAACGGTTATAAGCTTAATTAATTATTAAATTTAATCGTACGGTTTATATTAATAATAATATCATAAATATTTAAATAATAATAAAATAATTATATTTAATAATAATAAATAACCGTAAATAATTTAAGTAACTAGTTATTATTACAAACTGATATTATTTAAATTATAGAAATAACGAACGTATATATCTTAATTAAAATCCGTTTAAATCCGTTTATCCTTTCGGATCCATACCGTATAAGTAAACTGGATCTTTATAAATCCGGAAATCCCCTCGGATCCATACCTCCTAAATGCATAGATCCCCTTAAATCCGGGAATCCATTCGGATCCATATTACGTAATCCAAAATCTTATGTCGGAAATAATCTTCTTAACCTCCGACCGTCTGCTAATAAGCCAAGCTTAATTAATCATAACAGGTTTATAAAAAAGGGTAAAATAAATTTAGCTATTTAAGCTAAAAAATAAACCTTAAATTTTTTATATTAAACTTAATTTTATATATACGGTTATATTTTTTACTTTAAAATTCCGATATAATAATAAACTTATCCGATTTAATACTATACTTAATTTGCGAATATTAATACCGACCGAAAAAAAATTATTATCGACCGTATTTTCGACTTTAATATGCGAACATTTTTTATTCGGTTTTAATACGTTAAAAATATAACTAATATATTATTTATTTATTATAAGATAAAATAAATTAAAGTTAAATATATATCGAATTTTATTAAACGATAACAAAAATTTTAAATATGTTTAAATTAAAAAAATTAATTATTTACGGATTTTATTCTAAAATTTAAAAAAATTTCGTAAATAATTCGAACTTATTGGAATTATAATTACAAAATACGGTATTATAAACAAGAATATTTATAATTTTAATAAAATTAAATTTTTAATAAAACTTTTTATAATAACGGACATAATAATTATTAATATTAAAAAACGCAAAAAATAAAATATAATTATTTAAATTATTAATTTTTAAAGTTAAGTTATGCCGTTATTTATTATTATAACGGGAAAAAATTATTTCCATTTTTTTTAATTTAAATAGCTAGATTTATTCTTTTTCGTTTAATAAATCGTTTTATATTATTAATTTTAAAAAAAGAGCAATTAAAAGTAAGTAATTAAAATATTTGCAAAATTAATCCGCTTACTGGTTTGAACCGTTTAATAATATGGCACGTTATAATTAATATTAGTTATATTATATTATATAACTAGTTATAAATGCTTTAAAACGCGTACTGTATTTTAATATAATTTAGCCACGGAACATATATGTTCCGATCAGAGGAAATCTCTCCGTATATGGGGTGCTAGCGCACCCCCCTGCTAGCTGACAATAAGAGCCTCCGAGGAAGCTCCGAGCCTAAGTTCCAAATGGTCCGTGCACTGAGTTGGCGGCCCAGAACACGTTGTCCCAAGCTGGATTCACCAGCAGCCTGTCGCTAACTGTAGGTTGCCCAAGCCTGCAGCAAGCGCGAGAAAGGGCACCCAGGCTTACGACCACTGAGGCATTAGGACAGTATAGGGCTTTATAATAACTAGATTAATATCTGGGAGAAGTTTGGTACTTAGAAAAAAATCCCTTGTGGAGAAATCGTTGTTTTTTTAAAGAGTGGGTGCAGACGCGCATACGCGTGAACGCGGGTATGGGGGTGCCGAAAACGGGGGTGTGCCGAGATGTGGGCCGGGCACGTTGGACATGCCCGATTAACCAGATTATCTAGTAGGCAGGCGGATTGATGGCTGGGAGGATTTGTGGGTCTAGAGGTAGACAGCAGATGCGGGAGTACTCAGGAACTGTGGGCACGGCGTGCTGCCTGTGCAGCGGCCTTCTTCCGCGGTGGAAATTTTGGTGTGAGATCCTGTACACCTCCCCGGGGTAATAAAGGTCAGTGGGCTACGTACCGTTACATTTGATCCACACATACCAACTTTGTCATTTTTCTAGCAATTTCCTTACAAACAGTACCTTCAAGATATGTACATATACAGGGATTATTGCAGTTAGCGGTATACAAGCCCAATATATTTTAAAACATGTTGGTAGTGAGTGTTTTCAGGTGGCTCGGCTGGTGGATTTAGGTTGCTGTAGCCTGGGACAGCCTTTGTCCAAAAGGACATCTTTGATAACCAATCTTATCTCGCTTTCCTTAAAAGGAGACAGAAGGTTACAAACTTAACTTTTTATTGGATAATTCGTTATCGACCGGGCCGTTTGACCTATTGTTTAAATATATGTTGGCGCTGCAGTTAGTTGCCCTCCATGCGGATAGCATTAACTCCAATAATCCTTGAGTATTGTAGGGCCCTAATTGATCTTCTAAAGTCGACTTTTTTGACTATCTAAGCTAACAGTCAACTATTACAGTTAACTTTGCTAAGAAGAAACAGGTCCCTTGTGTTGTGGGGGTCAACTGGGGCTCAATGTAACGGTACGTGGTCTACTAACCTTTATTACCCCGGGGAGGTGTACGGAGTACGGATCTAGATACGGTAGGTCGTAGGTCCGCCCTTACCTTCTAGGGGAGTATATAGACCTGTATTACCTTTTACTTACCCTTTTCCTTTAATATGTATTGTATCTTTTGTATGTTGTACTGTACAAAGAGAACTTGCGTTGAGTCCGAGAGATAACAATCCAGTCTTGGGCGGACTGAAGGTACGTGGCACTGGCCGCCATCTGATACGGCCTGGAATTGATTACAGACCTGTAGACCCTGAAATTTTGTTACTGCAAAATGACGTGGAGTTTCGAGGCTACCTAGATAGCTACTTACCTCCATTTCGATCCATAGCCTTCCTTTTTCAAGTTGTCCGGATGGCGCAGCAAGCCTTAACATGCACCTCGTGCTGTCGACCGAGACCCAGCCTGCCAGCCCTGCAGGCGAGATATGATAACGTATTGGGCTTATTTTACGTAACGTATTGGGTTTATTTTTACCTAAGTTATCAGAGCGTGAAAGTTTCCAACAAAATCCTTATGGGATCAGTGGAGAAAATACTCCTACAGTGCCTCCCCCCTGCGGAATCCCCCCATGGAAAAAGGTGTGTGAAATACGGCTGTAGAACGCCCTATCTTCTGCGGGGGGAAGGGGGGGGCCAACTTTTTTGTTGCTTGTGGAAGATTAGGTATCACTATTTAAAGCCCTGCCTGCTGTGGTTTTCTCTTGCATATTGTGGCGGGCTTTTGGGGGTACTCAACCTACTGACTATTGTTCTTTGGCACCATGGAGCCGTCTCCTTCAACACTAAGTGACGAATTTGAAAATCATCTCCAAGATTGCGGCCTGGTTTTGAATGAGGATGGATTTGTCCGCTGGAGAAATGACAATCCCAAACATCCACGAAACTGGTCCAGTTCCTTGAAAGCGTACGGCACCATCATTATTCTGCTCTTGGAGTTCATCACGAGTGCTGCCGGTACAGCTGGAACATCCGCAGCGCAGGAGATGCAGAACGACTTTGGCGTCAGCCTTAATCTTTCCATTTTCTGCTTGACATCAATGTACCTTATTGGCCAAGGCATTGGTGGCATCTTCTTCCCCCCCTACTCTGAGGTCTTTGGACGCAAGACTCTGTACATTGTTTCTACTTTCGTTTACACGATCTTCAGCATCATCACTGCGGCGGTTTATTCTCTTCCAGCCATCATTATTGCAAGGTTTTTGTCTGGGCTGGCATCCGCAATCCCCACCATTATTGTTGCAGGAAGCATGGAGGATATGTATAATGTACGATCCCGAGTGTGGATGATCTTTGTTTGGGCTGTAGTGGGTAACGCGGCAGTATGCGTCGGGCCTATCTACAGTTCTTATGTCACTCTCAATCTTGGTTGGTAAGTTTGCTGCAATTTTGTCCCACATACACAGATCTGTGTTTTTAACGTAGGAAATAGGCGATGGGTATTCTGGATGGCTGCCATCGGACTCGGGATTCTCCTTATATTTTCCCTCTTTCTTAAGGAGACCCGGCCGAGCAAGATACTCGAGCGGGAAGTGGCCTCTCTACGCATGTTGGTACCAGACAGAGAGATCAAAACACTGAATCCCGACTCCGTCCCGGATGTCAAGACTCTTTTCACAGTTACCCTTTCCCGGCCGCTACGACTGCTTCTCACTGAGCCCATAATCCTCATCGTGGCTTTCATGGGCTCGGTCACCTGTGCCTTGTTCTATCTTCAGGCAGAATCACTACTGCTGGTTTTCGAAGCATATGGATGGTCGACTGCAACAGCATCCCTCGCATTCATTCCCATTCTGCTTGGTTGTATGGCAAGCACGTTCACGCGTTTTTACGACCACAACAAGCTGGCAAAGATCACTTCGCAGAGGAAGGTCGTCGAGCCAGAAGATAAGCTGACTGGATTTGCGATTGCTGCGCCTTGTCTGGCTGGAGGTGAGCCTTGAACTACTATCCACCAGTCGACCGCTTCACCACAATACAATGATTGACCAAGCCAGGGCTCTGGGTGTTCGCTTGGACTATCCCTCCTAAGACACAGGTTCATTGGATCGTCCCAATGCTAGCGCAATTCTTCGTTGGCTTTGCTCTCAACGAGAACGTCTACACCCTTACCGGGTATCTCGCCGATAGCTACACCATTTACGCCGCCTCGGGATTTGCCGGTCTGATTCTAGCCAGAGCCTCGACTTGCGCTGTTATTGTCCCATTCACTCGACAGATGTATGTTAACCTGGGTTATAACATTGCTAGCTCTGTCCTCGCTGCTGTTGCTACGCTATTTTGCGCAGCACCCATTATTTTCATCAAATTTGGCAGAAAGATCAGGAACTCCAGTCAGTTCGCCAAATTAAGCCTCAGTGTGTACAACAGCAACAAGGTGGATGATAATGGGAACACCTCCGGAAGCTGCGGAGACACCATGGCATAAGCATGATTTTCATCGGGCACTTGCTGTCAACGCCTCGAAGGAATATCGGGGAGATATCGGTACCAACTATCTAGGTAAAAGGAGGGACGGTACACCCGCTAGTCGCAATATCGTCGTATTGGGGGACTGGCATAAGGAAGCTTACTTGAATGGCAGCAAAATGGTCTGTTGCCCCTGCAAGTGTATCTGTAGATGTCCAAAAGGCTCTGAGCAGCTCCACAAGCCAAGATCCAGCAAAAGCGAGAGCTTACTCGCGTCCCAGTTAGAAAAAGTTTGACAGTCCCCAGCCATACCACACAAGTGTACCTACCTAGCTGATTTCAGCAAATGTTAAAACACTAAGACGATGTTCTGCCAGACTGCGCCAGCCCTTCTTCCATGTCGTGGATGGACGCCTGCCCACATACTGAGCGGATGGAAGTAACCGCAGATGTTTGCACCAAGTTTCTCACGGAAGTCTCCAGATGGAAGTATTAACAGCCTCACGGTTCGAGTTTCCAAGTGGCGGGGGATGGAATTTCATCTTTCATATACGCCAGCCGACTCCTGAGTGCTAGCCCGAGGGACCGAGGGATACCTGCAGAAAACTCATCACTGATCACTAGAATTGATAGATGAAAACATAAGGGCATCCACGAGCTGAAGATATTCGAAAGCCCAACTGAGTCTGGAAATGGAACATCGCACTTAAGCAGGTACCAGTCTCCGGGCTGTGTCAGCTTATCGCTGGCCAGCTGGAACACCTGTTGTCGATTGGCCTCTCCGCTGGGGGTCGTATGTTACTGAGAAAAGTATTATGGGGCGAGAAGGACATGTTGTTGGGCTTTAACAATGAGTATGGATAAAGTGCTTGTTGCAAAATGAAAGTTGAACGTGGTATCAAAATGTGTTAGATGGGTGAGCGGTTTCTGTTGCTGCTTGCAAGTTATATTGTTTTGAATGATGGTGAGCGATAACCATAAGATCGATTGCCATATCCCCAGGTTTCGGTCGTCATCACCACTCTTAGGCATGGTCCTCTCGCTAGTTACTTGCCACCAGGGTTATAAGATTAATCTTTAGTATTAGTCGGACTAAGACTAATGCTGTAGTTATAATTATAGCCTTAGTCACATTAGGAGACTAAATAAGCCATACACAATGGCCAACCAGACAAGTTCCGATTTTCTTCCATCACTGACTCCATTAATAGCATCTTAACTTCGGGCAACGATGTAGATTAATGTTCGACCACTTGAGGATACAGCTATAAAAGCTTGATTAGAACCGATCGTCTTATTTACTTCGACTAGACTATCCAAGAATCAACTACTTAAAGCATTTTCTAATTATTTACAGCTTTCTTTCCTAAGTCCCGTTCCGAAACAACGCGAACAGTTCTACAATAAATTATTACCATTTAAGATACCTTGTCGATCTAAATTAATAACTGAACATTATCCCTAAATTCTCAATATACGTCTCCATACTTATCTTGCCCTTACTTGAAGCCTATCCACGCAACCAGATAGAAATTGTAGCAGACCTTATAATATCAACGGGAACCTAGTCTGATAACACCCTTCTCAGGGTGCTTCAAAGACCGAACTCTGCTATTATTGACCGCTGGAATGGAAAGTCCTATAGTAACACAAAGTCTAGTAGTGGCATTTTCGATAAGGTCTTGCTGAACCCTATGCACCCTAATACTGTCTAGCGTTGGAAGGATTTTACATATAATACTATCTATCTAGCCTATAGGGATGTTCTAGACCAACATATATCAACTTTTCAAGAGCAGATCCTGGAATTGAATTGGTATATGAAGATAGGTGACATCTACAACTTCGTTTCCACTTAAGTAGCTAGGGGGCTGTGTTGCAGAACTCCTAGATGTTCACTGCGATGCCATCTTAAAGCTTCCACCATTATATGTCACCTATTGCACTTTATTATAGCTACTCCATCCCGAATACATACATTTTCTCTGTAATTCTGGAGGCAGAATTGTTTTTAATATATTATTATTTTGAAAATATATATAATTAAAAACGAAAATAACTTAATATTATTTCGTATCGTAATCGCTTTTTTTTATACGTTTTAAATATTTTATACTTTCGTTCTAGATTTAAATATACGGTATTAAAAACTTAAATTTAATATTAAAAAAAATGATTAAATTATATTTTAAAGTTAATAATTTTTTAAAATTTCGTTATTACATTCGAACATTTATAAAAAACCTTATCTTAATTCTTTAAAACTGTTAAACAATATCGGAACATAATAATTAATATATTTTACTTTTAATTCTTAAAATAGATTATTCCAAAAAAAACTTAAATATTTATCGGTCATAAATATAACATATTTATATTTTTAAAATCTTTTTCGAAATTTATAAAATCGATAATAATTCGTTATCTTAATCGGAACGCTTTTTCCCGTAATTTTCGGCGTATTTACTTTTTAGTCTTTATTTTATTATATAGTTATTATTTAATTATTATAAAACTTTTTAAAATAATCTTTTTTATATAAAATTTAAATTAAATAATTACTTCGAATCTTAAATATTTTAATTTTTAATATTATATCGTACCGTTACCAGTTCGAAATAATTTTACTATATATCAATTAACGTTTCGTTTATATATTATAAAATTATATAAAGTATTATCGAATTAATACTTTTAATAACGAATTAATTAAATTTATTTCGAATAAAATTATTATTTTTTCAACTATCTTATTAAGACCCCCTTTTCCGAAATTATCGAAATGATATTAAATTATATATGAAATCCTGGTAATAAATTCCGTAATATAAAGAAAAAAGTTTTCAAAGCTATAAAGTTTTAAAATAATACGTTTATTTTTTAAAATTTATTAATCGGAATGAAACCTTTTTTACGTATATTTCGGTACCTTAAATTGTTATTTTATAATTAAAAACTTATTATTAAAATTAAATATATATATTATAAACTCAGAATTGAAAATGAATAAATTCCTTAAAAAATAAAACGTAATATTTATTACATTATATTAATTAAAAATTAAAAAATACGTTAAAATCCGTAATATTTCCTTTAAAAATTAATTTATTTTTAAATAATTAAGATTTTTATAATTTTTAATAAACGGTTAATTTTTTCCTTAAACACTTAATTAATAATAATACGTTTTTCAACTAATATTATTATCGTTTAATTAATTTAAAAAATTTTAAAACTTTTTTAACAAATATATAAAAATACTAAAATAATTTATAATAAGGATTTAACTAAATTTTATAATATATATCCTATATATTTAACTTTTAACGCTTTCGTTTATTATTATTATAATTTATTCGGAAACTTTTATAATTATTTTATTTTAACACTTTCTTAAAATCTTTATTATATAATTAATTCTTAATATCTTTAATTTATTTTTACTTAAAATCGTCTTAATTTAAAAAACTTATAAAAACCATTTAAATAACTAAAAACGTTTTTTAACGATTTTTTATTAATTATTATAATTTTATTATAATTTAGTAATTAAGAAAACTTAATTCTAATTTTTAAATAATTAATTATTTCTTTTTTAATTATATATCGCTTAAAAATATAGATAAATTCGATTAATTAAAGGTAATCGGTATTATTGTTATATATAATTAGTTTATCTAAATAACCGGCATAACTATTTCGAAAACTTTATCATATTAACCTTAAATTATTATCTTTTATTATTTTATTATTTATTTCTTTAACTTTTTGACGCTTTTCGACTCTTATTTTAATCTTTTTTCGTATTTATATTTAATGTTTATAAATAATCGATTATTGTAAATCTTTTCGAATTATTATAATTTAACGCGTTAGTTTTTAAAATTATCATCTGGGCTCAAATAAGTTTACTTAATTGATAAAAAATATTATTTAGAATATCTTTTATAAATTTGTTAAAATTCCTTCGAAAAGTTTTATATTTTCGATTTAAATAAATATAAATCGTAAAATTCTAATTATATATCTATTTATTTTTAGTTATTATTTCGAAAGTATCTATCGAATAACTTATATAATTAACTTTTTCGGTTTATATTATCTGTGACGGCAGCCGCCACCAGGATCAAACCGTGAGGCTGGCAACCGTCATATAGGATTGATAGCTGCCATATAGAAAGTGGGGATATTTGTAGATCTTTACGCACTTCGCGATTTTACTTTTTTTTTCTTTTTTTTTCAGCTTAAAATTTTCGTTTATAACGCTAATAAATTAGTTATTATGCTATATTTCGCTAGCCGTAACATTATTTTAAGCTTATTCCTTTCCTTACTAACTTAGCGATTAATAAATAAGGTATTATACCTTTTTTATGTCGATACGTAACGACGAAAAATAATGCGTTTTAGATTAGATTTAAGATCCAGATTAATTAGCATTAAGATTAAATATTTATTAGGAAAGATTATTTATCAGTTAGTCGACGTTTAAAGCGATTTAGATTAATTAGAGGTAAAATTAAGAGTGCAGAAGACGAAATGCTTTTCTAAAATCTAAACCAAAGTACGGAAAACGACGTGCCGCAAAACGAGACCGAATCCGTAAAAATAAAGGGTTTATTAAACCAAGATCAAGATTATAATTACCTAGAAACCGACCCCGATAGGCAGTTGATCGACGAGATGGTTAACGATAATTAAAATGTTTAAGGAGAACTTTAAAGATTTCGCGATAAAGTCGTTTGCCTTTAGGCTAAATAAAGTTATTTTTTCCCTACTTTTTCCGACGACGCCGACCGCCTTTACCGAGAAAATATAATTAATAACGTTTTTGGTAATACCAGCACGTTTCGCCTTACCAGTATGGTAACATAACCCGTTTTCCGTAAATTCGTAAAAATTAATGGCGCAAATTTTAATTATAACCAAAAAAAAAAAAAATTTACGTTAACGACCTAATTAAGTTTAACGGTAACAAAACCAAATTTAACGTTTAAGTCCGTAAGGTTGCAAATAAATTCGAAATAAATAAATTAACCTTTCGGAATAAAAAAATTTACATGGTTTATTTAATAAACTTTTTAAAAAGAAAAGCCGAATAAGTAATTAAAATTCGTTACCGATTAATTATATAATCTTTTTTTTGCATAATTAAAATAATCCAGGTATTAAAGTTATCGTATTATAATCCGAATTAAATTTTTGTTATTAAAGAAATTTTCCGTACCTTTACCTTTAAGCCCGGTAAAAATTAAGATATTTATGATTTTATTTTTAAGTTTAACGTTTTCGCTTAAAAGGCCAAAATTATCGAAAACGAATAAAAACAAGTTTTATAAAAATATATTTTCTTAAACCTCGATTTACGCCTTTTTAAAAATAGCCGTAATCCCGACGTTATTTACGAAAAGTTCTGTAACCGTATCGTTATAGCTGTTTATAATAATTAGCTTATTTATAAAAAGCGTTAGCAAAAACGTAAGCCCCGATTATATAACCTTAATAAACCGAAAGATAAAAACAAAAAACCCCGTTCGAATAGTAATCCCGGTAAATCAAGGACGTCGGATAATACCGGCAAACCTTTATCGGAAGCTAAAAAGAAAGTTTATTAGGAAGCCGGTACGTACTTTAATTATGGTAAAACGGGATATAAGGTTAGCAATTGCCCCGATAAAAAAAAGGTCGTTACGGTAAAGATAATAAATAATTCGTCCAGTTCCGATAAATTGGAAAAAGAATAAAACCGTTAAAAAACTTCTTAATAATTTTCTTTATATTAACAATAACGGAAATAAATAACCTTAAAAAATGTAAAGTTTTTATTAAAATTACGTAAATCCAAATAAATAAAATTGGTTTACGTATTACCGTTTTTTGTAATATTAAAGCATAAACCCGATTTTTCGTTAACCCCTTTTTCGTTAAATAAACAAAAAAGCGATTATAAATTTATATTATCCGGTTAAAAAAATTAATTTAATTACAGGATTACCGGAAACAACCCGCCGGCTAAATAAAAGCCTAAATAATTATAATATTCGAAATTAACGAATAACGTTTTCCCGATTAAATTTTTTAAATTACGGATATTAAATACGATATTTTTATCGGTTTCGATTAAATGGAAAAATATAACTTATTACTAAATTACAAAAACAAAAATATTATTTAGCTTAATAACTTATTAACTTTAGTTAAGTTCTTACCGGCGATTAAACTTTTAACCCGATATTAGCTAAACGGATACGTCGACCTTAAAATTTAAAAAAACGTTTACCGCCGTAACCGCGTTATGGAAAAGGCCGATAAATAATACCAAATCCTTTAACGTTTATAGAAAAAACCCGAAAACGATTTTACCTTAATATCCGTACTTATTACTTCGTTAAATAAGGTAAACGAAAAAAATATACCGGACGTATATAATACCAAGCCGATTATTTCCGTTATAAAAATTATTAAAAATAACGTAATCGTCGCTTTATTAATAAATAAGTTAAAAATAAACTTCCGTATAAAACGATAAAGCAAATAGCCGTTACCTTAAAAAGTTATTTTTTTAAAAAATAAAAAATCGAACGTTATAATAATAACCGCCTTAAAAAATTAAAAAATATATAACGGCCAAAAAATCCCATTTCCCGAAGATAAAAATCCGGAATACGTAAAACGAATCCGGAAACTTTTATTAAAACCTTTTGTTTATTTAAAAAATTTTTTTTTAAAAAAAAAAAATCAATATCTTTTTAAATTTCTGATTTAATTATAACGTAATTCTGGAACTTAACCGGCCGATACCTACCTTTAAACCCTTTATTTATAAAACGCTTATTTAATACCTTCCGTTAAAAAAAAAAGTAATAAATAAATTATTAAAAATAAACTTTATCGAATTATATATACGAAAAAACGCCGTTTTAGTTTTGTTTGCCCCAAAACCTTATTCGTCGAAACGTTGATTTTATATCGATTACCGTTAAAGAAATTAATATCTAAAAAATCGCTTTATTCCAACCTTTTTATTTAACGGTATTATATTTAATTACCGAAATATTAAACGTTTTATAAATTTTGTATCGTTATTAAATCGAAATATTTAATAGCATTTAAAACCCGTTAAAAAACGTTTTAATAAAAAATATTTTTATTTAAATTAAAAATAAACCTTATTTAATAATAATCGTTTATTAATACTTAATTATATA
>QJOA01000089.1:0-153425 GCA_004155915.1 Monosporascus sp. CRB-9-2
CTCGGTGTTGATCCTGACTGTGCGCGTGACCACTGTCCTCTTTGGCTCGCCTTGTTGACTCATGATCCTTCCCCACTTCCCCGTGGGGAGGGGCAGGCTCAGATTTCGGTTTAAAGGAGGAAAACTTGGGCACGGGTCTCTTCCCTTCCCTTGACGACATGGTAAGGGCTGAGTATGTCAATTTTGATTCTCCTTATATCGAGCCTTAGCAGGGGACAGTTTAAGTCGGGATACCGTCCAGCCGCTGGCAGCTGGCGGACAACTGTGTCTTGCTTTGAGCTCGGCGTTGATTCTCTATTTCCTCCGATCTGTCTTCTCATCAGTCCCCCGCAGCGCCCCAAGTCTCACCATGTAGGGGGTTGGCGGCACGTGTTAGGGTCCCGAGGCACAATGATCTCACACTTCTCGGTTGGGCCCACAGGTAGCCTAGCTCTAGCGTGTTCTATCTCACCCTGCAGTGTCTCCACACTCGAGGCATACAATGCACGGAGCTTACCTCCCTAGGTATGTACCACATACTTGTATGCAGATAGTATGTTGTGCCTAAATGCTACCAACTACGATCCTGTAACAAAAGCCACAAATTCAAGCAGCTAGCGAAAACAAAGGAGATTGAAGCCATCCACATGCAGGCACTGGTAAAAGGGGCGTGCAATCAAGGGCTACAAAACGGGAGGATGAGGTAAACAGTCTGCATTGTCTCGCCTCACAGGCTGTGGAAGCATACTAAAGTCTTGGCCTGGCTGCTGTCATCGCAAAATGACCCCAAAGCCGAGATTTGAGAGCTGGGTTACCCACACCCTCATCCTCACCCTCACCCTGGTTCTCGTCCTCATGGAATGAGAATGCCGTCACAAGTCGACCCGATATCTCCCTAGGACGCCCCTTCCGACACATTCTTTTCTCTCATTCCTTCCCCGCAGCAGGAGTTCTGAATACCTCTTCTGATTCAATACGGCTGTCCATGTCATCTGAAAGCTACGAGCCAAGTTACAGTGGTGCTCTTCGTTAACACCACCACAACTCCCTCCCTCTTTCTAAGTCGTCAGTTCTAGCTATTTCGGGTGCATATTCCACCCCGCCGCCTACTTGACACTACCCATGCTGTGATACGAGGGCTTCTACCGAATATAACCTCTCCCTGTAGAGCGTCCTTCGGCTGCATCTATCCGCGGCTGACATGGCTGATAACTCTACCGACGACCATCTTGCGCCGTCGCAGGACTCGGCGACACAGCTCTCTGTGCCGGCTTCTCCCACCAATGCCCGCCGTCATTCGAGACGCGCTAGGAGAAACTCGGTATCCGCTGGCGAGGCAGACGAGACCACCTCGCTGTTGCGCCCTTCTCACTCCCGTGTACGCATCCAGACTGCCTACGGCACCCCTAGGGGCGACTTCTCTAGAAATCACAGCTTCCAAGGTTCGTTTACTCTGTGCCTAGCCTGCCACACACCTCCTGCTGACGTGCTTGAATGCATCTATCTTCAGGTCCGACCCATGGAACTAGATACCATGATCGACACGCATCCTGGGGTCAACGCTTGATCCAGGCCCTCGCAGACCGTTCTGAGTCTATGACCGAATCTAAAGCGTCTATATTCAACCAAGATGAGCGCGTGTGGTACGACCAGTTTACCTCGACCGACTGGGTCCGTGACAGCATCGCCGATTCATACAGGGTCCAGGCATTGCGAAGCCGGAAAGACTTTTGGGGGAGGGTTATTGCGTTATTCGACAGCGCCCAGGGCTGGATCCTGAGTGCCGTGGTCGGTTTCCTCGTAGCCCTGCTGGCGTATTGCGTCGACGTGGCAGAGACCACCATATTTGATTTCAAGGATGGCTTCTGTGCCAGAGCTTGGTATCTTAGGGAGAAGGTATTACTTTTAGCTTACAGTTGGATCATACGTGTCGCTCTGTCTTGCTAATATCATTGATAGAGATGTTGCCCACACGGTCCGTGTACCGACTGGCGGTCATGGTCTGAAGTCTTAAGCGGCCAGCCCTTCGAAGAGAAGTGGACCCAGTTCGCGGTATATCTTTTTGCTGTTGTGCTCTTCTCGGTCCTGGCGTGTCTGTTAACCCTGACCACCAAAACGATTGTCCCCTCGGCTTATCGAATGTCAACTCTCGATGAGAACCTCGCAGCCGAGCACTCGCGTGTGCCGGACGACATAGCTCAGGCGCATGACGAGGACGAGAGCGTTAGTCCTAGGCAACCTCCACCGGAACAGGGCGCGCCTCCGATGATTTACTACTCCGCTGCAGGTAGTGGCGTGGCTGAAGTTCGTGTTATTCTAAGTGGATTCGTCTTGCACGGCTTCCTCGGCTTCAAGACCCTCGCCATCAAGTCTGCTGGCTTAATCTTAAGCGTTGCCTCTGGGCTGAGCTTAGGAAAAGAGGGACCTTACGTTCACATTGCGACCTGTATTGGTAACATTTGCTGTCGAATCTTTACCAAGTATGATAAGAACGATGGCAAGAGGCGCGAGGTCCTCTCCGCAGCAGCCGCAGCGGGTATTGTCGTGGCCTTCGGTGCTCCTCTCGGCGGTGTCCTCTTTGGTCTCGAAGAGGTCGCCTACTTCTTCCCCGCCAAGACTCTTTTCCGTACCTTCTTCTGCTGCATTGTCGCAGCGTTGTCGCTAAAGTTTCTCAATCCATATGGCACCAACAAAATCGTCATGTTCGAGGTTCGGTATAAAATCGATTGGGAATGGTTCGAGCTCGTCGGTTTTATATTGGTTGGTGTCCTCGGCGGTGCCGCTGGGGCCTTATTCATTAAGGCATCGCGCAGTTGGGCTGTGAGCTTCCGCAAGATTCCTGTTATCAAGAAATACCCGATGGTTGAGGTCATTTTAGTCGCGGTCGTCACCGCACTTACCGGTTACTGGAACACTCTGACCAAACTTCCCGTCGCAAAGCTCCTCTTAAACCTGGCCGCTCCCTGCAATGACGATACGAGAGATGACGAGCTCGGGCTTTGCGCCTCGACCATCGACGACATCCCTGGGATAATTCGTATGCTGCTCGCTGCCTTCCTCATCAAGGGCTTTCTCACTACTATCACGTTTGGCATCAAAGTCCCTGCTGGTATATATGTCCCTTCCATGGTGGTAGGCGGTCTCATGGGCCGGATCATCGGTCATTTGATGCAATGGATAGTACTCAGGTTCCCTCACTGGGGAATATGGGGTACATGCCCGCTTCTTCAAGAGTCTACGTGTGTTCAGCCAGGCGTTTATGGTCTAATTGCCGCCGGTTCAACGATGTGCGGAGTCACGCGATTATCCGTCACTTTGGCGGTTATTCTTTTCGAGCTGACGGGAAGCTTGGATTATGTCCTCCCCTTTTCTCTGGCAATTCTAGTTGCGAAATGGACTGCCGACGCTCTGGAACCACTTAGCGTATATGATCTTCTTACGAAGATGAACTCCTACCCATTCCTAAGTAAACACAAGCCAATATTCACCTCCGAGCTGGCTGATATTGTCCCTCGTGTCCGCCGCGAGCGTGTCATCGATATCACCAATACGCCCATGGTTCCTGCTAGTAGTCTCCGAGCTAAGCTCGAGCTCTTACACAGAGCCGGCGAGCTGGACGGAGGATTGCCCATCCTGAGGGACGGGGTGTTGGTTGGCTTGATCCCGGCTCCGGATCTGGAGTATGCCTTGGATAAGCTCCCGGACGAAGCTTCTAGCTTGTGCTTGATGGCTGATGTGCCGAGCATCGATGACGAGTCAAGTGATTCACAGCCAGACCCAACCGATTTCACACAATACATTGATCCTGCACCGGTTGCCTTAGATATAAAGTCGCCGATGGATCTAGTGTATGAGTGCTTCGCCAAGCTCGGTCTACGGTATATTTGTGTACTGAAAAATGGCAAGTTCGCCGGCATAGTAAGTTCAGCCTGACTCTCAGTCCTATAAACGTCTGCGATTAACCCTGAGCCAGACACATAAGAAGACGTTCGTCAAGTACGTCCGCGAACTCGAGGAGAAAGAACACTCACACTCGTACTGATGGAGTGCCCCCTTGCTCCGTAGTCACCGAAAGGATCCCCCCCTTTTCTTTTTTCTCGCGATAGTAGCAAGACTCGGTTGCATCGACTGTTCCTAGCGTAATTTCCTTCACGAACAGCGGTTCATTTTTTCGAGGCATTTTCAACGGCGTATATATAGAATTGCATAGCCACAGGTTTTTGCATTCGACGGTATCTTTTCCTTTTACCATCCTGCATTATGGGCTGGCTGGTTCCATGCTTGGGCGGTCCTGTTACTTGGTGTGTCGCACTGGAAAGCAATCTTCGTATCTACTACTATATATTCGGGACCCGAGACCTGGGTGCGCATTGTCTAGGATGACTTCCAATCCGGTGTAACTGGCATTATTAACTAGCTTAAGGCCTTAGTGGATGCTCTGGTCCACGACGACGGGCACCCCTGGAACGAATATGAAGGTGCTAGTAACTGGTGTGGCGCTATCGTCCCCGTGGTTGAAGACCATAAGGGCCTCTTCCTCTATGGACTGGTCGTCTATCCACTTATGTTCGGAGATAAGTCATCCGCAGTACTGCTTGCTGTTGCCATAGGAAAGCCAGTATGGCTTCGATGTTTAAGTTCTACCTGTTCCTGTTCAGCGGCGTTATTACTTTATAGCCGAACCCCATGGAATCCGCCTGCCTTCCTCGTAGCAGGTGCTGTTTAAAAAGTCCACTTCGGACTGGTTTGTATTTCTCATCGGATCCGCGTTAACAATTAGCGGAATCGCAGATCTTTCGCAGCGCGGACTTGTTTCTTCAGTATAATTACCGTGGTGGACTTCTTCCACAAGGTATGCGCCTTGTTATGTTAGTGTCTCTGTTTTACGGTAAAGCTACTTTCTTTATCCCACGGAATGGCCGAGCTAGGTAAGAGGATCGACCTTTTTTGTGCTGGACGAAGTCAATGAAAGTCCCCACAGAAGAGAACGCTTGGGATCTCACCGAAGGCCTCGGTGGACTCACGAAGCTCGCAGAGTCGTTTGTTCACGGCGTCTAGAAAGCTCCCTCTTCTACAGCGGATTGTAAATTTCGCATCATCTTGCGTACATCCGAGTCACGTGGCTGACCGCATTGAGATGTTGGCGAAAACCAAACCCAACTAAACCTGGATGAAGCAGGTGTCCTCAACCGCCGCGTTAATCCGTGGGTAAGTATTGACCTCCGCATACCGCATAAGTTGCATCGCTTGTACTATATTCCCCCATGCTGAGATCTCGACCTCCAAGACCTCCAACTTTTCAGGAGAGACTGTCCGTCCAAATTCTCGCCCTTGCTGTCCTGGTCCTCCTTCCCGTCCTCTGGATCATTCTGATTCTATATGGCTTATGCACAGCACTTTTCTCAGGTTCTAATGCCACGAGCTCGGCAAGAAAGATCATTTATGCCGTCACCCTTTGGCCATTTTCGATTACATTCGAAAACTGCAGTGTCTTAGCGCGATTCCTCAGCACCAAGCGTAAAGGGTTTGTCTGGGGCGTTTTCGGCAAAGAAACGGCGGACCCGTCCAGGACTTCTTCTTACCGTTCCCATCAGCTGCGCCAATCGGCTCCGGAGGATGTCGAGTCTTGCCACCGCCATTCAAAACCTACCCGTCCTGAATTGTCCGCTCAGGCCTACTCCTCGTCCCAAACGCCGTATCAGTTCTGTCCTCTCAAAGGAGATGATGAATTCAGACTCATCATCATAGCTCCGGGATCATATGATGATCCCCTCCACGGAGACTTAGTTTCTACAAGCTTCTCGAGTCATCAGCTGCCAGCATACGATGCCCTCTCGTACACATGGGCGGACGAAACTGGAGACGTCGCCAGATCGAGCGAGCTTGCTTGCGAGAGACCCAAGGCCACCATTCGAATTACGAAGAACTGCGACGCAGCAATACGGCGTCTTCGGCTTCCCGACGAGAGGAGAAGGGTATGGATCGATGCTGTCTGTATCGATCAAGACAATGACGCCGAACGCACCCACCAGGTCTCCCTGATGTCGAGAATCTACACTTCAGCACGCTGCGTGGTTGTCTATACTGGCGAAGGGACGGCGCAAACTGACCAGTTGTTTGACTGGCTCAATGGATTGAAAACGGAGGAACTGGCTAGCTCCTCAAGTTCGGACTTGTATAACCTCGCAGAGGATGTAACAGCCAGCCTGGAAAGATTCTGGAACGCGGGAAAGGAACGAGTATTGGAGCTGATACGCAACCCAAGGCCCGGCGAGGATATTAGCCTCTCAAAGTCGGAACTCATTGGACTTGTTGCGGAGTATTTCTCCCGACGATGGTTTAAGCGAGTCTGGGTCTTGCAGGAAGTGGTCCTCCCGGATCCCCGCCGTACCACCGTGATGTGCGGTACGAAGAATATCCCTGCCATGAGAGCCTTGCTCCTAATTTCCTTACTCCACAATCATCCATCCGGAAGCATGGTGCGCATCCTTGTCCTAGTCCGGAAGAAAGTGGAGAGCATCAACTCTCATCTTCTTGATGTCCTTATCGAAACACGGGACCGAGAAGCCGGAGACCCTAGAGACAAGATTTTTGGCGTCCTTAGCATATCAAATGCTTTGGATAAGGGAATGTTTCCCGAACTGGAGGCGGACTACGGAAAGACAACGGCAGAAGCTTATGTCTACTACTCAGCCTTCTTCATTCAGCACTACGGCCCTGGATTCTTCCTCTCATTGATGAAATCGCTGCCAAAGCTGACCGGGATGCCGTCATGGGCGGCTGACTGGACTGTGTCGTGGCCAAACTACAAGGCTGTATACGGAAAAGACTTTGCGGCAGCGTCTCGGACTGCCCACGACAGGGATAGCGGAGCAGTATTTAGCGAAGAGGATGGGCTTCGAATTTTAACACTTGCTCGATCACGCATTTTGCGTGGTTACTTTACCAGGAATGGTCACCTAGATGGTTCAAGTGGTACATGTAGCGAACGAGTGGAAGATCTTGGGGAAGTCGAGGTTCTGATTGCACTTCTGCAAAAAGAAGGCGACTACTACGCCTTTGTCCAGATCTGTCCGCACGCACTCTCCGAATGGTCTATGATCGAAATCGTGGAAAGATGGAGCAGTGTTGTGGTCGATTTAGAGGGTCCAAAAGAGGAAACGGGACAGAATCTCAAACGTCTGGAATATCTGGGACCAGTCGAAATTTTCAAAATCCGATAACCGAATAACAACTCTCGTTTTTCTGATCGTCATCAGCACGGTACGACTAACTCAGTCCCGTTGTACGGTGCATGTGATCTGTCAGTTCACTGTGAATGCCTGCTGAATCTTAATTTATAACTCTACGAAGATTCATAACGAAAAAGGGCACGAAGTTGAAAATAAAGCTTAATATACAATTCGTAAGTTATTACTAAGCTGTTTCCGACATTCGAAAATAGTTAAACCTAAGGTAGGGAAATAGAAGAAAATTAGGTGCAGTTCGTAAACTTTCAGAATATTATTCTTCTCGCCCTTACTGGGTATAGTATCTAACGTGCAAATTACATCGTGTAATGATTTTCTGTGTATTTGGTTCAGCCTGGAAAGTAAGGCTTGAACCCATTCGACCTTGCATTATTCTTCTAGCTCGTGCCCCCTGTCAATAAGTTAGCTATAAGTGGAACTGCTTGTGGGGCTTCTCCATAGACCAACTGGTAACGGCTGGCGACGGAGGCCCCGCTACAAGCAAACAATCAATTTTGATTGGTTCAAGATTTTAGCTGACTAAACCCCTTTTGGGTTAAAATGCAAGCTAGCTATATTGGGCTGGGGCTACAGTAGCGATCATCAAAGCCGTTTCAACAGCTCGAAGGCAGCTGATTCTGGAGTGGGGGAATTCAGAAGGATTAATGAACATCATTGGTCAAGCCCTGCCGGGAAGGACCAGCCTTTTTCAGCGAAAAAATTGTGGAGATGGCTGGTTCCCGAACAACCCGAACGGTTTGCTGAAACTGATTCTGAATCTCCACAAGTAGGCGGTGCTGAAAGTTCCTACTGAATCTAAAAGCGACATGGCTCAGGTTCGCATTTGGCACCCAAGTTGGGCATGGAAATTCTATCTACAAGGTTCTCCAAAGGCAAGCGCCTCAGCTGTCGATCAACGCAAGTTCCCTCGTGCATTGCCAGCCGGCAGTGGACATGTGAAATAATGGTGCCGCTCCTGTGTCCTCCACGGCCTCTCAATAGAGATTACGCAGCGCTAACGTGCTCGTATCTTCAACATGGGAAGGGATCTGATGCCTCAGAAAGGCGTACATGGATTCTATTTTATGTGACTTATCTCTAGGTATCCACGAAGTAAGTGAAGATAGGCACACCTCCTTCCTATTTCGCCCTTCTCCGGATAAGCTTGTACAGCTGAAGCCCTAACTTCAAAAGCCCCGCCACTAGGACGGCAGCCCTAAAATTTCACAGCTGGCTAAAATTCACCTTGCTAAGCTGCCGGCTGAATCAGCTGAAAGGGATTATATTCCCGCATCAGCCGCAGGCCAATCGGGACAGCGAAATAGCTGTATGTCTGCAGGTGGAGCCAACACAAGGTCAGGTTCGATTCGTAACAACAGCACACTATTGGTCTTCAGTATTTGGCTCAACTATGTCCGAAGGCAGATACGTCTGGCCTGGCAACTTCGGAAGCAGGGGGTTGGAACCCCGTTCCATGGCTCCATGCGATGCAGCACTACATTCCCCTCATCAGTTTCACCTAAATTTTCAGTATATAGTATCGCGGGACACTTCTCCGTCATCATGTACTGCTCCCTCTTTTAGTCTTATTAGAATTGGACGGACTGAACCGTTGGCTCGAAGGGCGGAACAATGACAGGTTCTCTTCGACACTTCCTAGATTCTGATGCCGTATGGCTCAAGGTCCTGGGGGCTATACTCTTTATAGTAAGTTCTTATCTCACCGCTGCCAGATCGTCGACCACTGTTCCCTTCGTATTTTTCTGACCATAAACACAGCTCGTCACCCGCAGCGCCAGCCAGATCGTATACAATGTGTTCCTGCACCCGCTCGCGAGGATCCCCGGGCCGCGGCCCATGGCGGCATCGGTACTACCCATGGGCTGGGTGCGGACGCAGGGCAGAGCACCCTACAAGCTCGTTGAGCTCCACGAGCGGTACGGCCCGGTGGTCCGGATCGGGCCCAACGAGGTATCGTGCGTCGGGTCCGCGGCCTTCAGGGACGTGTACGGGTTCCGTGCCGGCAAGGGGGGCCCTATGCCGCGCGACCAGCGCGCAGTGCTGAGCCGCCGCGCCTTTGGCGCCATCAGCCTCCTGCAGGCCGACGTACGGACGCACGCCGAGCTACGCCGTCGTATGAGCCCGGCGTTCTCGGAGCGCGCGGCCCGCGAGCAGGAGCCGCTCGTCGCGCGTTACGTCGACTCGCTCGTGCGCCGGCTGCGCGCGGAGTGCACCGCGGCTGTAGACGGAGCCGCCGTCATCGACATGTGCCGCTACGCCGCCTGGGCCACCTTCGACATCCAGGGCGACCTGCTGTTCGGCGAGGACGTGTTCGGGTCCCTGGAGCACGGGCGCGACCACCCGTGGCCGACGACCTCGATGGGCTTCTTCCGCGTGCTGACCTGGGCCAAGCTCGCGACGGAGCTGCTGACGCCGCGGGTCCTGATCGCGGTGCATGAGCTGGCGACGGCGCTGGGCGCCGGCCGCGGGCTGCGCCGCCACATCGAGACCGCCAAGTACTTTGTCGACCGGCGCATGGCAGCCCCCAAAGGCGGGAGGCCGGACGGCCACCCGGACTACATGTCGTACATCGTGCGCGGGGGCGCCAAGAATACAAGCGACACAACGCTGACGCGCGAGGAGATGTACGCCAACGCGCAGGTGCTGATGACGGCGGGGTCCGAGACGGTGGCCACGGTGCTCTGCGGGGCGCTGTACCTGCTGCTGACGCACCCGGAGGCCCTGGCGCGGCTGACGCGCGAGGTGCGGGCCGCGTTCGCCTCGGACGCCGACATCGGCTTCGCCGGTGTGTCGCAACCCGGCCGGCTCGAGTACCTGCAGGCCGTGCTCAACGAGTCCATGCGCCTCTGGCACCCCGTCGCCACGCCCATGGTCCGCCAGGTGCCGCGCGGCGGCTGCGAGGTCGCCGGCTACCACGTGCCCGAGGGCGCCCTCATCGGCGTCACCAACTACGCGACCATGCGCTCCGAGGAGTACTTCAGGCACGCCGAGAGCTTCGTCCCGGAGCGCTGGCTCGGCGCCCCCGAGTACGCCGACGACGACAGGGATGCTTTCCAGGTGAGTTGCTCGCACTCCGGACGCACACTACCGTGCTCCTTTTCTGTCCCGTTTGCATGCAGGTCGAGCAAAAGCGCCTACCTGTGGAACTGTGTATTGCGCCGCTGTATATTATGCCAATGACCTTCCACCGCCGCTCTTTCCCCTTCTCCGGCCCCCACCCGCAAATCTCTTGGTTCAAGCAGCTGACGCCTGACGCCACAGCCGTTTGGTTACGGCCCGATGTCCTGCATCGGTTCCGCCTTGGGACGTCTAGAGTCGCGGCTCCTGCTGGCCAAGCTCATCTGGCATTTCGACCTGGAACTCATGCCGGAGAGCGAGAATTGGCTCGACAACATGGTGAATCACATGATCTGGCAGAAGCCCCCGTTGATGGTGAAGCTACGTCCGGTGCAGACTACGGTCAGAAGCCGAACCTAAAGATATTTCCTGTAAAACGTAGGTGGCTATACTTGGCTTGGGACGAGTGCTCTTTCCTATATCAACGCCCACCAGCCCCGGTGGTCATATTAAGCGAGAGAAGTAGGACATAATAAAATGCGGACCTCGTACCATTACCCCCAAAACCCCCTTAGCCAACCCCCTTAAACACCGCTCCAGCGGCCAAATTTCTTATAGTCCGCATACATCTGCCTGAACAACGCACGCCCGTTGGCGTCCAGACTCTCGTTGAGCACTCTCTTGCAGCCCTGGGGCGTGACGTTCAGCACCGAGTAGACGCCCGTCTCGAGCGCTTTCCTGACGCCGCGCGGCACGTCGGCCTCGAGCTGCAGCCGGATGTACGTCTGGAGCACGAGGAACATGTCCTGGCCGGCGGTGCGCTTGGCGGCGTCGGTGGCCGAGTCGAGCTGCGGGGCCTTGGCCGCCGCCGCCGTCGAGGACCGCGCCACCGACGCGGCGCTCGGCTCGCAGATCAGCGTCAGGAGGCGCGCGAACCGCGCCGCATGGAGCGCCTGCAGCCGCGAGGACAGCCACGGCGGGTGCTGGGACCTCGCGTGCGGGTGGCGGTGGGCCTGCGGGGAGGTCGGGTCGGCTAGCAGCACGCGGAGCATGGCTTGGAGGGTCGCGATCAGGATGGGGAAGTGGCCCTCCAACCGGCGTCTGTGTCGTTTGATGATCGTGGCGACGAGTTGGTAGCATCCGTTGTACACTTGACCCGCTGCTCTCGTGTCTTGGAGGTTGGGTCCTTGGGGCGAGCACACGTCGATGACACTGTTTAATGTTAATTCAATGCCGAATTGAGTCGTTGAATTCGCGTGCTTGTCCAGCAGCAGTAGTAATATGGCCGACAGGTGATTGAAATGGCGAGTAGTGGCGGTCCGGGTTAGAAGTGGTGCAAGCTGCCCCTGTATTGCTGCGATGTCAATGGTCTCTCCATTGCCATTAGTTGACAACGTGTTTTGCTCTGGAATAAGGGTTAGAAAATTTCACGTGTATATGTTAGACGCTTGAGATAAGTTACCTTGTTGCTCAATGACTTTCTTGACCGCCAGCAAGGCACTAATCGAACCAGAAGCCAAGTTTCCACCCTGGACCAATCCATCGAGCAGGCGGGCCTTTGCAGCTTGATCATTAGCCTTGAGGAAAGCCTCGATGAATTCATAAATAGAGTCCTCGGCTCGGATATTGGCCGATTCTTCGAGCCATATGATGACCGATGACACGCCATATGCGTCTCGATAATTGGTAACGAGGAACTTCCTTATTTTCCATCCCACATTCCTTCCTTCAGAGGCGTACGATGTCGCAGCAGCTTCCAGTTGGGCGACGACGTCGCTTTGCAACTCAATCGATTTATCCGGGAGTTTATTGCAAAGACAGTCAACAGCGTTCAGTGTCACCTGGAGCTGGAGCAGCCTGCCATCTCCCTCGACAACTGCCTGGGATTTGGCCTCACCCGCAAACTTGGAAAGACTATGCTCCACCATCTTTCGCAATTTTCGTGTAATCTTTCCCAGGTCGATACCGGCGCTGAGGGATTTAGTAGCTGACGTACTTCCCAACGCAGACGCTAGACCTTTCACAAGGATCATTTGTGGAAGGGAATACTTGGAGCTCTTGAGGCCTTCGACGGACCGAGATGCTTCATCCAGGTATCGTGCTGAAAAGTCTTCGTTCGAGATCACATGCCTATGAGAGTCAGCTATGTATTGCTGAAAGGATACGGAATGCATACTTCAGAGTCAAGTCGATTAGCTTCTCGACTAGACTGAGGTGCCTAGAGTCATTTTGCGTCATATTTGAAGCAATGTACACAAGGTCTTCGAATTCCATTTTCTAAACTCATCGTTAGCCTGATACTATGTTCCAGCGAGCCATGATCTTTACCTCGTAAAAAGTTGGCTGCTGCATGATTCTCACCAGCAGACGCAGCACGGCATCCGCATAAGAAGGGTTTAGGGAAGCTTGAGTGGCAATGTCTGATTTCCAGGTCTTCCAGGAGGACATGATATGTTTACGACGGCCTCTCGTCAACGCTTCGATCGGAAAATCAAGCAAGGTCCAGATGTCTAAGAGGCTCTGTGGTTGTGTCCAGCCACACTGGGTCTCCGCCTTAGTTACCGCGTCGAGGGGTTGTGAAATGAGAGCGTCGATTACAGATTCCTCGTCTTCAACAGCTGGGTTTGTCTGCAGTATTTGAAGAACCCTGCGGAACCGCAAGTCTGTTCGAACGTCCGCTTCAGGTTCCGCCCTGATGCGGCTGAAGAGTGCAACAATCAGGCTTGAAAGGGCGTCGCGATCTGGTGTTGATAGATCGGCGAGCCTCGGAAGCTCTCGGAAAATGAATTCCATGTAACGCTCCAAGGAGAGAATGGCATTGCCCGAGCTGAGGGCGGACATCAGCCTCTCTATAAATGAGCATACCGACTTGGTTAATTCCCCTCCGCTTCTGTCTTCAGGATGGCTTGCGAGCAATAGCTCACAGGTGCACTTGAAGGCTTCCAGGGTCTCAGTATCTGGTAAAGGGCTAGCTTTGAGAATTCCAGTAAGGCTAGGTTTGACATCATCCCAGAGTCGACATATCTCATCAGAGTGCTCCCAAGTAACTAGGTAGCCGACGATACGCCATCTCAGCGCCGCTAGTTCTGACGGCAGGCTCTTGTGCGTTTTGCCCTGAAGAGCCATAGTGAATATTCTCGAGCCGACACTTCTATAAAATTCTTCGTGGATGATGCCCGCACAGATGCCGTCAAGAACTACGAGCAAAGCTCCGTCATTCTGTGCTTCAGAGTCCAGCCAGTCCAAAAGCCGCGACAGCTGTGTGTCAGACAAGGCACTTTCCAGAATATTGGCAAGATGTTGCCGTATCCGCACATCAAACCATAGTGTTTGATCTAGCTGTTTGGAAGCCTGACTCGCACTAGTAAGACACTTAAACCACTGCTTAACGAACCCAGAGACATCACGCGCTCTTGTATATGCATCAAGCAGAGGAATAATGACTTCGATGACGATATAATCCGCGAGGCCAGGAGCGAGGTCAGAGTCGGTGATGACATCTAACAGGGTTTCAAGGACGGTATTATCCATCAGAAAAACATCAGAATCACATTTCACGATCTTTGCGAGGAGGCCCCAGTCAGTGTGACCAGCCTGAAGGGCATGCGCCTTGCATACATCACGCAGCGTCGCAGTATTCGGAATTGAGCCAGTCGCCAGTGCCGTCTTGAGCAACTGAGTAACACCGCCGTTTCGGTTTGCCTCTTCAGCAGATTCCAGGACTTCCAACAAGGCAGCGAAAATATTCTGGGCCCACGAAGCATGCTCTAATTTCGAGGTTGTATCGGTTAGATCTCGCGGCGTTCGCGCTGCAACATCCCACATAACATTGCAGGATGCGGAGGGCTTACTAGCCGTGATGGCCAGCGCAGCCTTCAAGATTTCGACATTTCCCTCAACGGCAAACCTCTGTCTGGCAGGCCGGATGAACTGGGCGCCCAAGAACTGCTCCAGCTGTCGAAGCCATAGATCTTTAGTAGCCTGGCTTCCAAGCAAGGGGGACGACATCCCAAGCCCCTTAAGTTTGGCGATAATGGAACAAATAGGCGGATAGAGATGTCGGGCAAATTCGTAGGTATCTTCCTTGCTGTGGAGATGGAGATTCCAGAGCGTGCTCAAAATTTCGACCCAATGTTCCTGCTCCTGTGAGATACCACTTTCTAGACCGCTCAGTGCACCGTCGCATATCCACAGTAGTTTTGACGTTATTTCTCGAGTTTCTTCAGTAGAAGAAGAGAAGAGTGATCTGATGTGTTCAACTCCGACCTTCTTCTCTGGACTGCCAGCCTCAACTGAGCGATCCCCATAAGCGAGCAACCCGGCCAAGGCACCGAATATCTCCACCGCAGTTTTCATGCAGCCTTCCTGGGTCCGTAACTGGTCAATGTCCGACGGTATTTCGCTGTCCCTTTTTCTCTTCTTCGTCTGGGTTTCCGTATCGGTAGTCGAAACCTTATCTGCGCGAGTCGACGATGGTCTGAGTGACTTATAAATGTCATCCAGTGTTTGTCGAAGTATAGCAGTGAACTTTCGATCGGCTAGGATTCTCCCTAAGGCCTGGGGTGGGATTTTGAGAAAGGCATGGTACAGGACGGTCCACGTTAATGGATATCGGCGGACCTGTTCAGCATCTTGGCTAGCACCAGTCATTTGCTTGAAGAGCCATCGCAAGATAGTCTCCTCAACGCTATGCAGCCTCGTTGCCTTGGATGCTGACAGTAATTTCCAAATATTAAGGATCTTGTCGGATAGGGTCAAATCGCCATCTTCATCGAGAGACCTCACAGCTCGGATTAAGGCTGTACGCCCCGACTGATAATTACCAATGGTTAATTCAACAACATCTTGATTGCTTGCTGCTGTACAACTGACTGAGCGAATGATAACTCACATGAGCATGACTATCGATATCCATTGCGTCCATGGCCCCGAAATTCGCATTGCACACTCTACAGCTTACACGAGACCTGGTTTGGTACTTTGCGACTGTACGAAAGTAGTTCCCCGGAAAGAGCAGCACCACAAGCCCATCTCCAAACCACGCTAGTTCGATGTTATCTGCAGCACGCAAAAAAATAAAAATTAAGGTTTCTGCCTGGTAGCTTCGTCCACTATCTTATCAAGTAAGGCCAGGCACATCAAACAGGGAAGGCGGTAAGATCGGAGGGAAGACAAAGCACTGGTGGGTACCGTTACTTAGAGCTGCGGCTTCTCGTGCCGAACCGGAAGTTTGGAAGTCAAAAAGTTTACTGAGATAAGGCAGAGATCCATAGCTAAGATTGTGACCTTTGGTGACGACACCGTGCCTAACCTGCCATTTAATCCCCAGACCCATTGAGCCTTGTGACCGACCCCCAGATCGTCTAGGTATATTTATCCGACGCTGAAAGGAAGTCAATTGATGCTGATGCGATCTCTAGAACATAAGTATTTGTACGCTCGTCTACCATGGCCCAGTCCACCGCAATCCCCCCGCCACCCACAAGCGCCGTTTCTAGGCCCGTGAGCGAGGCACTCTTGAACGAGAAGGTATATATGTACAACCACCCATAAAAGCCAACCGTCGTACCGCACTACACTGCCCGGAAGATGAGCATGTTCCGCTGTACCGATACGCTAACAATGTTGGCCCCTCAGTGGGATCGCTGCCTCTCGAACCTGATTATAAAGTCCTCCCTCGGTTTCGGCTTCGGCGTCGTCTTCTCAGTCCTCCTGTTCAAGCGGAGAGCGTGGCCGACCTTTCTGGGCACCGGCTTCGGGGCCGGCAGGGCGTATGAGGAGTGCAACTGGAGCCTGAAGCAGGCGTCGAAGGACCTGAAGCAGAAGGCGTGATTCGATCGATGGTGGAGAAATGGACGGGTGGATGGATGTGATCAGTCCCGGATCGGATCGTTACCTGCGCGTTGTTACGACGGTGAAAAGGGGGGTCGAGGGGAGGACGCGAACGATAGTGTTGCCCAGCAAGCGATACTTGTATAACACGACAAAACAGCATTCCATAGACGGCATATAGGGGCGACTTTGTTATAATAGAAGTCGATTCCCAAATGTAACTCCTCATTTGGCGTTCAGTTGTCATTGCTTTCGGAGACGGAATATGAAGACTCAGTTTACAGAGACCGCGAGCTCTGGGGCCAGTTCTTGCTGACCAGCCACAAGCTCTCCCCGTTCCAAAAACAGCTCTGTGTTCTTACTTACCACCAAGCGGATTACTTACCAACCATCAGACCGACCATCAGCGCTAACTGTCTATCTCAAACCTCCACATCATCCGCGACGCGCCTCAGGAACTCATTCCTCCTCCTTCTCCTGGCGACATCGTCGCCGAACCTGGCCGTAAGCTCGGCAACCCTGCCGACGAAGCGCCCCGTCGAGGCACCAACTCCCGACAGGTAGCTATCACCACGCCCGTCAAAACCGTCGCGCCTCGGCCGCGGCAGCCTCGCGCCCCCGTCCTCGGCGGCGAACGCCATCATCCAGAAGACGCGCGCGAGGAGCGCCGCGAGGAGGCACGCCCCGACCGCCACGGCGTAGATTTCGAGGCTACCGGCTCGTCCCGCTGCGAGCTCGTGCGCGGACGCGCGGATGTGGTGCAACGGCTGCATGTCCCGCGCTGCTGCGATGGTGCCGTGGTCGTACGCCGCGGGTGACTCGCCTCCTGCCGCTGCTTGTAGGTGGACGTCCGGTCGCTCGGCGGTGGCGCCGTCGTCGTCGTCGTTGTAGTAGTCGGGTATGCCGCCGTCGGGGAACATGTGCCGGATGCGGCGGCTGCGGAACTCGGGCTGTGCAGGTCGAAAGACCCTGTATGGCAATTTTGGCGGATCGGGGGCGAGCTGCTCGGCTCGCCTCGTGGTGTGTTGTTCGCCGACCATTCTACTGTAACTATGGGTTATGGGGGATGCCTACGCGATTGCTGTCCTACGATCTGGGGACAGGATTACCTAGATGCTGGAGCTTACAGGTCTTGAGAAAGGGGGTCAGGGTAGGGAGAGTGGAATATATACGGGAGGCGGGTTGAGTGGTGCAAGTCCATGACTGACTGTTTTAGTTGTTATTTATTCTGATTCAAGCGATACATGTAACCTCGGTTCTAACAAGTCAATAAGCTTTAAATGGCTCTTCTTTGGTCCATCATACTCCGATTGTGTTAGCTTCGGGATTCCAGAGTCATGAGTCTCTCCATGGTGCTAAGTGGTATACAACCGCAAAAATGTTTAACTTGGGATAAGTCCGCATGGCTCGAAGTCAATCGGGTTGCCATAAGGGGGTACGGCTCTTAGGAAAACCATGGGATGGCTATGAATATCTGGCCTTCGCCTTCAACATACACAAACACATAGCTAGCAAATAAGCAGTTGTGTTGATGTTTTTGCACCAGATGTGTGCAAGCAAGATTGAAGTCATACCTGTAGTTCCCAAACCTTCCGTACCTAAAGCCTTTCACAACCACCATTTATGGACTGGTAGATGTACGCCTACTTGATGTTAGTCACTCAGCTCCGGGACGTACCTCTAGATAACGCCTCCGTGCCTATCCCCTTTCCGCCCGGAGGTCACGGGGCTGTATATGCGGCAGTACTAGGAATAGAATGCTGCGCGAACCAATCATTGCAAGGCCACCGAGCTCTTCGAGTTTCCCGCGGGCGAATCGTCTCCCCCCTGTTGTGCTGTGCAGAAGTCGGCGGAGGCCCGAGTTGACGGGCATGCCCCCATCTCAGATGGGCGCTTTGGCGCAGGTACGGGCTCTGAGATATCCCCTATTGTATGGCCGTATGAGTTGACCTCCTGGAAGCCCACTTCCTCAGCAAGTTCGGTTACCAAGTTACCTTGTCTCATCCACGTTCTCCCGAGCTCCTACCAAAGGCTCCATGGATGTGCGACGATATCTTGCGAATAGACCCCATAAAATTGCACTCTTTCCCTATATTTCTTTTACTATTTCCCTGATGCTAGCAACCTACCTTATTCCCATACGCCCCCTACATCCATGACAGACATGCCCTCTTTGCGGCGGGGGGATTTAGATAGAGCAATGCTCTCAGGACAACATAGGGAGACCAAGCCGACCAAGTTACCAGTGGGCTACCAAAGGTGACCAAAGAACCGTGCTGGTACCAGCCAACAGGCCATGATTTAGATGTTTTCCAGGGCTGTAGCGGTTGTTGTCCAAGTAGACGCATACCGTAACCCAAGCCCACCGTAAGAGAGTCCATAACAGAATGCTGGGGACACTACCTGGGCTCGTTCTCCAGCGGAGCCTGGACCGAAAAGCGTCGTTAAGTATAATTTAGGCACTCGAAAATCGTCTGGACTTCGAATCGTCGTATGGTGCAGTGGGAACGGGTTTCCTGCTCCAACTTGTCGCATCCTACTCTCGCATGCTTCGATCGCTCAGCCTGAACGCGGCCTAAGTTAAGGGCTGAAAGCCCGTTTCTTCGAGCTTGTAGTTAGAGCTCTACCTATGACACGTAGCAAGCATCATGCAGCGCAAAAGCCAGCCAAAACAAATCCGTGGATAACTTCAATGTAATGTTTATAACTCCTACTCTAGACGGCACAATGCATGGCTTCGATCTGGTATTCCAGTCTCTATATGTGCGGTGTAGGGAAGCATTGTCGCGTTAAGGGAGTAATAAGGAGGGGTAGATGTAGGTAGGTAACCCCGGCCCCCCCCGCCCCCCACTATAGGCTGGTATGTATGAAGTGAGGTCACCACACTCACTATATACTTCAGTGCTGGGCGTCAGGTGGGTAGCATACCTAATAATAAGCCAATAAATCTCGCCGTAGCCCCGACCCGGCCGGCAAAACCGGGTACAGTCGGGGTTTCTTCGAGCACGAGGAAAAAAAAAAGTTTAGCTCCGTTGAAATTCATATGATGTTCTGCAGCTCGTCCCGCAGATATACGATCGATACGACTACTACATGGCAAGACCAATTGGGTTTCATGTTCCCTTTACCTCTGTAAAATATTCTCTTCAGCCTTGTCATTATTCCCATTGAATCTTTTTCGGCGGACATCTTGCATACTTTGTAAGAGTAGCTAAAGCATAACTCCCCGGAGGACGAGCCTTTCTTTTACATTGTCTTGCATCACGGCTTGCTTCATCTGTTCTTACGCCATTGCTACCCTCACCTCGGCCTCCCTTTTGCATATACTTAGACTTTCACCATGGCTGATCGGCAAGAAACCACTACTCAGCCTGCTGGTATGTCAAGTCTCTTCCCAGGAATTGGGAGAGGACCGTCCCCTCGGTTCACCAAGTTACATATGACTAACTTCTCAAAACCTAGTCGAACCGTCAGCTCCTGATGTTAACACCCCCAATGGCGAAGTACCTGATAAAAATGCCGAGGCCACCGAGGGTGATGCCGAAGAGGCTGCTGACGGTAGTTCTAGCAATATCCCGTGTGTCCCTGCAGTAGAGTAACTGACTGCTTGAAGCTTTGTTCCCGTTGACTATTCTCCTCCCGCATGACCCGAAAAAGATTCATGTTATGGTTAGCCAACCTGGTCTATCTCGTTTGCCTCAACATGGTTCCGTTTGTGCTAAGACTCTCTACGTAGGTCTCTCCTCAGGAGCAAGTCCATGAGCTGCGCCAATCTGTCATCGAATTGCCTTCCGCCTTCCAGTACTCCTGCTTCCATCTCGAGCATGGGGGTGAACGGATCAACGACTTCGTACAAATATCCGATGTGAAGGGTCTGGGCCCGGATGCTGAGATCAAATTAGTGGAAGACCCCTACACGGAAAAGGAGGCGAGAATACATGTCATCCGAACCCGAGACTTGATCGGTGCTGCGGGGGATCGGACTGATACCCTCCATGGCATTCTGCCTGGCGTCTCTCTTTTTGACTCGGTGACTGCCGAGGCCAAGGACCTTGATAATGTTCAAGCCAGCAGCTATAACTTCGAGGCTCCTGCGAATCCCTCGATTCTCTTACCAAAGGCGGAAGACCCGGCACCCAAGACGGTGAAGTCTTTGTCTCTGTCTCCGTGGAATCCTCCGCCGTATCACCTCAGACAGAAAGGCCACCTTCTGTACCTTCTCGTCACGACAAACGAGGGCGAGCAATACCAGATTACTTCGCATGTGGGCGGTTTCTACGTAAATAAGTCCTCGAACAGCAAATTCGACCCCTCGCCAAGAGCCGCCCCGAAGGCCCACTCGGCACACTCCCTGTTGACCCTGCTAACCCAGATATCGCCGTCCTTCTCGGAATCTTTCGAGCAACTGTTACAGTATAACAACCGAAAGGACCCTCTCGCCACATTCCAGATGACGAACGCCATCCCTGCCGCGCCGTGGCTTGTTCCTTCGCAATCCTCTCCACTGTGCACGCACAGCTCGGATATTACGAGGACACAGGAGGGTTTCTTGATGGCCGGCGTCGACAACACAGACACGTTACGAGACTGGAACGAGGAATTCCAGTCCGCCAGGGAGTTGCCCAAGGAGACTGTCCAAGATCGTGTCTTCAGAGAGCGGTTCATTTCTAAATTGTTCGCTGACTATACTGATGCTGCTGCTCGGGGAGCCATCCTGGTAGCTCGAGGAGAAGTCACACCTCTCAACCCAACAGAAGGTCGCGATGCCCAGATCTACGTATACAATAATGTGTTCTTTTCTTTTGGTGCAGATGGCGTGGGTACTTTCACGTCCGAGGGTGGGGATGACGCTGCACGAGTCGCCACTGGCAAAGACGTCAATGGTGTGAGAATTGTCAATCAGCTGGACATTGACGGGCTTTATAGCCCGGCAACTGTGGTTGTCGACTATCTCGGCAAGCGTATCGTTGGCCAGACGGTTGTCCCGGGCATTTTTAAGCAGAGAGAACCCGGTGAGAACTCGATCGACTACGGTGCAGTCGAAGGAAAGGACGTAGTTGCAGCAGATGAACGCTTTGCGTCCACCTTCGAAAAGCTCTCGCAGGCTTTGAGAGTCAAGAAACATCCAGTATGGGACAAGGATGGCAAGCGATTTGATCTAGAGGCTAGTGTCGAGACCAAAGGTCTGTTAGGCACAGATGGGCGAAAGTACGTCTTGGATCTGTACCGCATCACGCCCCTGGATATCCTGTGGCTCGAAGAATGCGATGCGGCCGAAGCCGCTCAGAGCGGCGGCGCTTATCCCCATCGCATGACAGTCTTGCGACCAGAACTGGTTGAATCCCTCAGAACTCAGAAGTGGACTGTCTGGGTGAACAAGGAACTTGCTCGTATAAGGGAGAAGGCGGCTGCAAAGTCTAAATCTGAGGAGGAGAAAGCGGCCTCCGGGGACAAGGAAACCTCCGAGCACGAGGAGAGTGCTGAGACCGAAGAGAAAGAGAGCGCTAAGACTGAGGAGGCGAAGGAGGGTGCTAAGGATGAAGAGTCTAAGCCCGAAGAGTCGAAGGGAGAGAGCACCGAAAACGACAACCAGGAGCGAATTGACACCTCCAACTTCTATTTTGCCTTGAACCCAGACGCATTCAGTGGTCAGGTCCCTCAGACCGACGAGGAGAAGGAGCAGCTTGCTGCTGACGAGGAGGACGTTCGAAACGCATGCAAGTACCTGCGTGATAACGTAATCCCTGATTTTGTCAACGATGTCAAGTCCTCGGACCTACCCTTCCCGACTGATGGTCACTCGTTGACCAGGATGTTGCACAAGCGCGGTGTCAACATGCGCTACCTCGGCAAGGTCATGTCCCTTTGTGAAGGTCCGAGACTCCTACGCCTCCGAGATCTTTGCCTACAGGAGGTAATATCGAGAGCTTTCAAGCACACGGCAAGCAAATACTTGCGATATCTGCCCCTGCCTCTGACATCTGCTTGCATTGCACATCTCCTCAACTGTCTCCTCGGCGCCGATCTCAACAGCAAACCTACTGCTGACATCGACGACTCGCTGAAGGCATTATACCCAGAGGCGGACCTTGCATTTGCGAATGTGACACCTGAGAGCCTTCGACAGGAAATCGAGAGCGAAGCGGCTCGCCGCTTCAAGGTCAGTCTAGACCAAGAGTGGTATGCTAAGTTGAAGCATCTGCAACTCCTCCGTGAGATTTCCTTGAAACTTGGTCTTCAGCTGCAGGCCAAGGACTTCCAGTTCACGAGTGAGTCGCCCAGCACGACCGCGGAGAAGGCCAACGAAGCGGCTCCAAGCGGCGCGAATGGACAGGCGAATGGAGAGAGCAAGAACAAGAAGAAGAAGAAGGCTAGAGAGGGTTCACCAGCTTCGACCGCTTCCTCTGTTGGTGCACCGTGCACTTTCACTGCGGATGACATCGTTAATATCGTACCGATAATCAAGGACTCTGCTCCCAAGAGTGCGATTTCGGAGGAGGCTCTAGAAGGCGGCCGACATTCTATCATGCAGAACAACAGGAAGATCGGTCAAGAGCTGCTGTTGGAGTCTTTGACCCTCCACGAGCAAATCTATGGCATTCTTCACCCCGAGGTTGCGCGCGCATACTCCACCCTGTCTCAGATTTACCACCAACTTGACGAGAAGGAAGCTGCGGTTGACTTGGCGCGAAAGGCCGTCATCGTGTCGGAGCGGACAATTGGCATCGATTCTGCGGAAACGCTGCTCTACTACCTGAACCTGAGCTTGTATGTGCATACATCGGGCGACAGCAAGACCGCTCTTACGTATGTTAAGCGCGCTCTCGACTTGTGGAAGGTGATCTACGGACATGATCACCCCGACTCCATTACGACGCTGAACAATGCGGCGGTCATGCTTCAGCACATGCAAGCTTACCACGAATCACGCATCTGGTTCGAAGAGGCCCTCGGCGTCTGTGAGCGCGTCATGGGCAAGCAGTCCCTCAGCTCTGCTAGTCTGCTGTTCCAGCTAGCCCAGGCGCTGGCTCTCGACAGCGAGTCCAAGGCAGCCCTGACCAGAATGCGGGAGTGCTACAACATCTTCCTGAAGGAGCTCGGCCCCGAGAATAACAACACCAAAGAGGCCGAGACGTGGCTGGAACAGCTGACGCAGAACGCCGTGGCCATCGCCAAGCGCGATAAGGACGCCCAGCAACGACGGCTTCGCGCGGGCATCCGGTTCCCGCCACGCAACGTCGCGCTCGGCGGCGGCGCTTCGGCCTCGGCCCAAGAGCCCACCTCCAAGGCGGACAAGCCCGCCATCGACTCCCGCAGCATCGATGACCTCATCAAGTTCATCGAGGGTAGCACCTCGCAGAAGAAGAGCACCAAGAAGCGACCCGGTCGTGGCGGGCCCAAGATGCGCGTCGGCGGCGGTGCGGTCGCTTAATCTGCATGTTATAACGGTGTTACAATGAAGATATGGCTTTGAAGACGCTAACGAGATAACGGTGCATCCATGTATTATATGGTCGGCTATCCTCGGACTTGGGACGGTGCGTTATATGGGTGTGTCGGAATGACCTACCAGGGCTCGGCGATGGCGCACGACACTGGTGCTATCTTCAGGCCAATTTTCCGGTTGGTCCGGTTGGTTGATTTGGAATGTGTATGCTTCTCGTCGGGAAGCGGCCTCTGTGTATCATTTTTCCGTCCTTTCTGGCTGGTCTGGTTGGTTGGTCGGTCGGTCGGTTGGTGGACTGGTGCATATATAGAAAAGAAACACATACTGGTGCGCGGCGGCGATGGTCGTCCACCACCCCCTTGACGGGTACTTATCGGGAACTGGGGGGGCTTGGTATAGGATCGGAAGTCCATCTCGGTGCCCGCTTGTTGGTTTACCCACATACCTATACTGTCTATACTGGACCATGGATTGAATCGGGCAGGCGCGTACGGAAAAGAAAGAGCAAAAAGAAAGAAGACTGAAAGATGGACTGGCGGATAACCGGGTGCTCCCGTCTCTCGTCTCGCGACCGCCGCCACTGGGGCACGCGTTGTCTTATTAATAGACCTCCTCACTCTAACTTGCTTGTCTCTCGCGTTAGTTTAGCTGGCTGGTTCGTCGGTCGCTAAGTACATAGGTACTTGTTCACGGTCACTTTTTGTATTGAATGCGATGCATGCGATGTTCTTTGCGCTGTGCTGTGCTGCGAGGCCGGCGTGGCTGGATTGTTGGCCTGCGGGCGGGCATCCCGTCCCGGAAATAGGTGCCATGCTACCTGTTATACCCTTTAGCTGCGGTTTCGAATTATGCAGGGCCTGATAGGGGCATGGACGCATTCGAAGGGCATATCGAGAGTTTCTGTATGTGTGTTGGTGTATAGAACGTAATGCCGGTCACTCCTCTTATATTATGCGCACTTTTGAGAAATCTATTATATCACTCTGCGAAGCATATGGACGTTGCTTCGCGTATACGAGCAGGTTAGGCGGCTTTTAGCAGCCTACGTTGGCACAGCGAATGTACCTCTTTAAGAACGCTTGCGAGGCGAAAGAAGGGGAGTATTGGTATCAAACGGCCGAGTCCCTCATTTAAGCCCTGATCCAGTGCCTCAAACCAGTATCTAATACTAAGTTCCAGAGACTGGGAGTTTGTGCTATCTGCATACTAAGGCGGAACAAATAAAGCGTTCACGTCGGCGCTCCCGTGCCTGAGATTCTGCAGAGACTCGAGACACGCAGAGTTTGGGCAAGGCTGACTGGAACTCTAAGACAACACCTTAACACGAAGGAGGCAATATAACAACGTATAGCGCCCTCGTTTGAGCTGGCGGCTACCTCCTTGGTAGGTATTGTTCATGGTTGCCTTCAATAGCGGCCCCCTAGGATTCCGTAAAGCAACCCCAGTTCTTGTCTTATGCTGTAAAACAGGTCAGGGTATCATTTACTTGGAAAGCCGAAACTGCGTTGGATTGATGTAAACTTCCTTTTCCGTCTTCAAAATAGCCCAAAATGTGCTATTATTAGGATCGGGATTTTGGAGGCAATCCTCGTGCGTTAACGAGATGCGTTATGGTAAACCAGAGTATGTATTTGCTGGTTTATGGATAAGTGCATGCGAGACGGGAATATCACTTGAAGCGGGACTTATGCAGAAATTAGGTAGAGGGGCTTGAGTTGAGGAGGATGATGAGGAGGCTCTTTCCGTAGTAAATTTTTGGTTAATGGGAAATGGTGGGGAAGCGACGCGACTTAAGTTTGCAGGGATGAGCAGCGAGTCAAGAGCGCGACAGATCGCCCAGGTTTTTAAACAAAAAGGCCCCCCACCCTAGTTACCCAGCCATCGTCAAGTCGATTTACCACCGGGAAACCACCTTCTCTACATTATTGTCCACTGAGATCTATCATATTGTGGCATTTATTCTTTCCCACTGCAATCGCTTCGTTGCGGAAGTTCTGATATCGATATACAACTACTTTCCAACACGAATTACCCAATTCCGCAACTCCGGTTTGTAGCTGGCGGACTGTATCGTACCGCATTGGCGCATTCATCCCTGTTGGCCTTTTGCGATAATCGTCATCGTCACTGGGGCCTCGTCTGCCGCTTCCGAAGACCCCAGCCTTCATTCTGCTGGCAATTTACTCTCCATGCTTGTTGTCGCATTCTAAGTTCTGTTTACGCTGAATAGGCGCGTTTTCTTCTTTTTTTACCCCTCCTCCCTTGTTCAAGTGTCACCTTGCGCTCGGCAGAGAGGCAGCCTTTGCGACCATATTGCAACTTCTGCCTTGTAATCTTACTCAGCCGACACGCGCCGCATCTGAGAATCTTCGGGACACTTCGTGAACCCCCGCGAGAGAAAAGCGCATTTCCCCGCGCAATCCTTTAAGGCATCCAGTATCGAGTCAACGAGGTGGCTGCGGGCCTGTACTGTCGTCTGTAATGTGATGTAACGCGCGTCGCATGACCAAGCACTTTACAATCATGCCACCCTCGTCAAAACGTTCCTCCCAGAGGACTCGCCGCACTCGCGATCTCAGCCCGAGCCCTATCCCTACTGCTGCCACTCCCGAGCAGTCTTCCCCCTCACGACCGGCAAAACGCAGGAAGAAGGTAAATACCCGCTGGGGATTCCCCTTCAGAAAACCGGAACCATTCAATCAACTAATTTATCCATCCATCTAGCTCCAGGAGCCTTCTTCGGAACCCGCAGAGGATGAGGAGTCCAGCCTCCTTACAATCGATCACTCCGCCAACCCCGCCAACGGTAACGACGAAGTTAGTCTTCTCACCCAAGTCGTCCAACGTCTGCATAGCGTCCCAGTCCAAGCAAGCACCGATCATGCAAATGCCATCCATGAAGCAAAGACCGAAGATATTGAGGCATATGCCAAGATAGCTGCTCAGGACTGGACCTACTACATCACCACCCTCTCTATCAATATCGGCCGGAACTCCGAACCTAACGCCGGCCCATACGACCCCGAAGACAAGGACTACGTACACATTGATCTTGGCCCCAGCAAGATCTTCTCTCGCCAGACTGCTACCATCTATTTTGATTCCGAGGCGGGGAGATGGTTCCTCCAGGTCAAGGGGCGCAATGGCATTAAGATCGACAACGCCCCTATGAAAAAGGAGGGCCCGCCTCATCCTCTTACAAGTGGCGAGGTCATCGAAGCCGGCGGGGTTGAAATGATGTTCGTGCTACCAGAAAATATCAGTTCTCTTCGCATCCATCCCATTTACCTCGAGCGTGCTGGGCTGAAGCCGCAGAGATCAAGCCCCGTACGCGAGACTAGAACTGCGCTCCCTGGTCTACCCTCTTCCGAGCTGTCTTCGACGCAGCATACTACGAGACCGCCCTCATCCCGGAGTAGCCACTTTCAGCAACCGATTGCGCCCGCTCCTCCTGATTATAAGAGACCCGGAACGCCCCCGTCGGCTAGAAGCCGAACCGCGGCTTCCCACAATAAGTCTCCGAACTGCAACACCTCGAACGCGATCGTCATGAACCAGGGTGATGTGGACCTGAGTAAGGACGAGAACAAGCACATCAAGCCCCATTTCAGCTACGCCCAGATGATCACGCAGGCCATTATGGCCACCGAAGAACACAAGCTAAACCTCGCTGGAATCTATCAATATATCACCAATAACTATGCATATTATAGGCATCAAAATGCTGCTGGCTGGCAGGTAAGGCTCATTAACATATCGTTCGAGTTGGAGATTCGGCGCTGACCCGGTTGTAGAACTCAATCCGGCACAATCTGTCGCTGAACAAATCGTTCTCCAAGGCGCCCCGCTCAACAGACGAGCCGGGCAAGGGTATGAAGTGGGAGATAGTGCCCGAGGCCAAGGAAGACATGTTCAGGGTTGCCTACAAGGGCGGCCGGGGCGGCCACCGTGGTTCCTCGGCACCTTCTTCCCCGAATCAGCCAAACCAGCTGAACTACATCACGCAAGGTCCCAAGGATATGGCTGCCCGGGACGTTGGCTCCGCCCGAAGGCGAAGAGTATCGCCTACTGGCTCGCCGGCCCCGACCTCTGCCGTGGACCCGTCACATATGACACCGGACCGCAAATTTCTTCCCTCAGGTCCCGGAAGCTTCCAGGATGGCAGTCCGCTTCCTCGTCCTCGCAAGGCGCTGAACGGTTCTGGTTCATTCGGCGCCTCTGATGGTCTCCCACGCTCCCCTCCTATCCTCTCATCGTCCTATGCCCAGGATGAGAACACTTCCTTTGTCACACCGGCGCCTCATAAAGTCCACCCCCGTCTCGCGCCTCCTAGCACTGCCCAACGGCCCAGCCAACATATGCCGACCAGCTCGCCAGCTCCCTTTTGGAAGTATGCCGATATCAACAGCACACCTTTCAAGCCGGACTTTGACATGAGCCCGACCAAGCCTTTAGGCTTGCCCAATAGCAGCAGCCCGCCGGGTGTCGCTGGCGACCGATCGCCTGTTGCCAGTCCTACTAGATCGGGGCGAGGACAGACGCAGGAGACAGCCACGATCATCGCAGAAGATGAAGAAGAGGAAGGCGGTTTCGACCTGACCAAGTACAACCCACCACCTCCCTCCTAATTCTTGTGAACAGTATATGACTAACATGTTATCACAGGGGATTCCAGAGTATTAGTTCATACCACGCTCCCATAGCAATGGGCGGTTTGGTACCGAGGGCAGGGAAATAGGGCGCATAGTGGCGTCGCAAATGGCGTTGGGTCGTTCTGGTTGCTATTGGTGATACCCATCGGACTGCTTGTGTGTGTACGTGTGCCCATTAGATGGCGTCTGGCGGCGGCGGGTTTGACCGGCGAGTAACGTCACACATTCGTCCTGATTGATGGCGGTCACTTTCGAGGGCGGGTTGCTCAGCTTATCCAACATCTTACGACGCTTTCCCTACGGAGTCCCGTCTCCGAAGTTGCGGTAAAGTGGTATTTGGGTGTACAATTAGCTGTTTACAAAAATCACAGTCGAGTCCAATCGCCGCGTGCGTTTGTTTTTGCTCGGTTACTTCCAATTGGGGTGACGTCTCGATAGCGTTAGTCTAGCGGCAGCAGGACTTCGTATATAGACGCAATTGCTTGCTTCTCCTCTGAACTCCCTTTGTGAGTAGGTGTCTGTCTGATTCCACAACCTCCATTAACCTCTCCTTGTCGTGAATAGTAGTGGGCTACACTAGCTCTACATTCCAGTCCCTCTCGGTCTCCTGGGCAGCAGCAGCAACAGCAGTTACCAGTTTCGGATCGATCTATCTACATGATGTGGAATGTAAATTAGATGTGTATGGACAACACATGCGTTAAGAACTTTAGATTCTATTTTCCACGTAAAACAGCCGCTGCCTCTTCAGGGGGTCTAGAATTAAGTACATCGAGATTGCGGAGCGCGTGGCATGCTCTTCCTGGCGTTAACTATGCGGTGTATCCCCTGCCGGCGGCACTGGCGGGGGCAACCCCTCGGGATATAGGAGGCCAGACCCCAAGAAGCGAATCTTCATCCCGACGACGGGCCCTCCCCCTATCACCGATCCACCACCCGTTTTGCTCATTTACCCATTTTATTCACACATTCCCTCCCTCCGCCCCTCCCTCACCCCGTTCACTCGCTCACTCATCGTCATCGTCATCGTCGCTCCCGCTCGACCAGCCCTCGCGGTAGCGCTCGGCGATGTCGGCGAGTTCGTCGCCCACGGCCTCGCGGTCCTCGAGCCCTACGGACCGCACCACTGCGCCCCGCAGGCCCCGCATCTTGGCCGCCACCGACGAGTCCGCCGACAGTGCCGTGCGTACCGCCGCTTTCGCACCACCACCACCACCACCACCACCGCCCCCGCCGTCCCCGCCGCCCTGCTCCGGTAGTGGCGGTAGTAGGTTCTGCGGGTAGCTGTCGAGGATCGGGAACCCGAGGGTGCTGTGGTAGCTGTTGTTTGTGGTTTGCGTCGTTAGTACTTCTTGTAGTGCCGGGTTTAGTGGGGTGAGGGGGTGTGTGGAGCCGAGATGAAAAGGGAGGATGAATGATGATCGATGATGAGGGGTGGATGAATGATGCCGTTGCACTTACTTATGAACCTTCTTCGGCCGGCGTCGCGCGACGTACCCACCATGCTGTGCTCGCAAGTCCGCTTCGTTTTCGTTCGCGCCTGTGAATTCCGGGTTCTCCGGGCCCCGGTACGTCAGGAACTGGCTGAAGACGTGGCGTTTCCGACGGCTCCTCCGAGCGCCCGGACCGCCCAGATCGAGCTCCTCGGGAGACGAAAGATCGATGTCCAAGGACACCGTGCCGTCGCCGTCCCGGGATCCGGACTCGGAGACGTCCTCGTAGGCGTAAGCGGGGCGGCCGGCGTTGGCGAAGAGCTCGGCCCCCCTGCCGTTGACGGCGGCGGCAGGACCACCATTGTGCCCGTTCGCGTCTCCGTTCCGGTGTGGCGGCTCGACGACGCTCATCTCGAGGTTCGCGATGGTCTGCTTGCCGAACACGTTCAGGAGGTCCGCGACGTTCCCCAGGCTGCTCGAGTTGGCGCGGTCGGTCGTCTTTAGCCGCGTGTAGAGTGTCGTGCTCTCGAGGGCCGCCGCCAGGAGCCCCGTCACGCTCCAGGGCGACGACGCGTCGACGCGCACGCCGCGCGGCAGCGGGCGCCGCGGCAGCGCCAGGGGCACGATGAGCGTCGCCTGCGAGTTGAGCTCCACGAGGGCGCGCGCCTTGTTGATCAGCCTCAGCAGGCGCTTTTCCTGGTCCGCGAGGGTAGAGTCAGCAAGCAAGCAAGCAAGCAGTCGGGGTAGAGTTAGGTATTAAAATATGAAGCAAATTTAGGCCCGCGGAGACTTAGGAGACTCATGAATCCGCACGCACCCTCGGCAAGCTGGCGCCGACCGGCTCCTGCACACCCCAGACCCAGATGGGGATCTTGCCGTACTCGTCGCGGAGGCGCTCGACGTAGCGCGCGGCGAAGCCGCCCCAGGCGTCGTCGAGCCCCGCAATGACCTGCAGGCCCTGCATGCCGTCGGCCTCCTCGACGAAGGGCCGCAGGTCGCGGTCGGCGATGTCGTGCTCGCGGTCGAGGGCGGCGAACAGCTCCTCGCCCGACTGCCACCTCTCGAAGGGCATGATGGTCGAGTTGAGCTCGTACTCGTTGAGCTGCACCGCCGACCGCGGGTGGAAGAACACCCTATTGAAGTCCGACCAGTACCGCACGTCGCCCGGCCCCAGCTGCCCCGGCGCTGCGAGGCCCGCGTCCAGGCTGGCCTGGTACGAGCTCGGCTCGATCGGCTGCTGTCTGTGTATCACAGTCTGGCCGCCCCTGTGAATTCTTATTATAAATCCCTCATTGATTTTGAGATTTCCCCGGGTGGGAGAGGAGGGTGGAGACGGACGATACGTGCCAGCTTACCATAAGGATGAGGACAAGGGGTCATCGTCTGCGTCATATAGCGCGTTGATTTTCCGCATAGACCCGAACCCGCCTTTCAAATCGTAGATGACGGTCCTCGGCATGAACGTCTCGGTACCGTCGGCGCCTAGGCCGGGTCTGAAATGGACATCATGATCTATGGGCGATTCCTCCTCGGCACCATATGTGAAATACGACTCCTGAGAAAAGTATCAGTCAAAAAACACCAGCATATAACTGAAGAGGAGGTGGGTTTTGCTTGCCTGGGTATTCCAGAAATGAGTTCCTAGGTAGTTGCTCTGCTGGCCAAGCTGTAGGGTGATGATCTCACGCATGGCCGATAGCAGGAGTCCCGTTAAATGAATGGCAGATGGCTGCAATACTTGCTTTTCTATTGGACTCTACGACGAGGAACAGCTTACAACATCTGTTGAATAGATATACCCAAAAGTTAATGAAGATACCCTTTTTATACCAAGTTTTGCAGGCTGGTTGAATAAGGCATCGTTGAGTTTGCTACCATATAGTATGGTAGAGAAGCAAATAGTGGGCAACTGTCACCAGCCGGCATGCGCAACCCTCCTCCAGCACTGTATTTATTCAACCATCGAATGATGTTCGTCGTCCGCAGCTTCCGTATTCAAGGTCGGAAGCATATGAAACAGGAACACATAGTCTTGCCTTTTTTTCCAGCGAAGATATCTTTTAGCATACTTTCTAATAAAATTATCCTACAGAAAGCAGTATCATCATCTCTCTTCTTTTCTGTGGTACAACACGAGTAGACGATATCATAAATAATAAGCTATATCAAGCGATGCCCAACAGCTACAAAAACGACAACCAGTCCGCTCTCTTACAAGAATGGGAATCGTGGAAGACACCCCCGACCAAAGAGGTGGCGCCCTTGCCTAGAGTCGGTTCCAAGGCACCCACAAATCCGAATCTGCTGCTCCCCGGAGACAAGCCTACCATCATCGTCTTCTTGCGCCATTGTGGCGACCCTTGTAAGTGATCTATATCTCTTACTTACCTCAGTATCCATCATTTATCGACATGCATACACATGCGTCCAGACCCTACCTGAACGCCACTTTGTTCTCACCTTGCTTGTGTTGTTCCACAGTCGCCGAGAAGACCTTCAAGGCCCTCACGGCGCTTTCGACACAGCACCCGGGGGTGCACTTCGTGGCCGTGTCACACGCGTCGGCGGAGGCGACGGAGCGCTGGGTGGTGCGGGCGGGCGGCAACTGGGACGTCCACGTCGTGGTGGACTACGAGCGCGAGCTGTACGCGCAGTGGGGACTGGGCATTTCGGGTGCCTGGCACGTCCTGAACCCGCTGTCTCTGTGGCGGACGCTGCAGCTCGGCGGCGACGATGGCATCTGGAACCGGCCGGCCGAGAGCGGCACGCGATGGCAGACAAGCGGCGCCTTCGCCGTCGACCCTCCCGGTCCTGGCCGCGAAGGTGGAGTTGTCAGATGGGCGTGGGTCGCCACGTCGGCGGACGACCTACCAGACCTGCGAGCCGCGCTCGAAGCGCTTGGCGTCATGCCAGCGCGGAGGCCGCCGCCCGAGGAGGTTAGGACCTCAGGGTTTTTATGATACATAGAGGGCGTATCGAGCAATAACTGCTACGTAACTAGATTCGCGGTTACAGGCGGACGATGCGCCGTTGCAGGAGTTCCACTTGAATGCCACTTTATAGGAATTCGGGCCCCTCTATTCGGGGAGACGGGGCTGTTAGAAGGCAGATTGAGGAGGGATAGCAGAACAAGTCTGGACGCGATACTGGTTGCCAATGGTTGGGTTGCATCGTAGCAGGACAGACGATGATGACCAGGCCACCCACTGTTACATTGCGACTTGTGGGGTCGAACTACATACGGCTCTCTCATTGTTTAAGAATATTGAAGAACAATGATGAAGTTGGCGGAGAAACTGCTTCGCAGGCCTGGGCCCCGGGGTTTTATGTACTTATCATGAAGCCGATGCGACGGTTGTACTCCGAGGGCACTCCCGGCAGCATTCCAGGGGAAGCGAGGATGTCGACGAACGACCAGTTCTGTAGGATGGTTGCTCTCGCTCATCCTAGAGCGGCTAATCATAACGTGACCCATGTTCTAGTCTCGACCTCTAGTGAGCATGCCAAGTTCCATGTCGTAGACAATATTGCGTAGCAGTCCCTTGGGCCACCAACCCAGCGCCACCAGGTCATTCCACCTGCGAGCTGAATAACCCCGAGAACTAACCGAGTACTCCGGCTCATGCCGGGTATCGCCAGGCCAGAAACCAGGCAACGTCTTGCACAGCTCTGGCCTTTTGAATCATCCAGTAAGTTCGACAGACTCTGAGCTGGGGACCGACGGATGAGTTGTTCGGGCTCTGTTGTAGCCAGTCCTAATCTAACGCTACTTGGTGCCAACGTGATGCAGAGAGCAGCAGATAAAGATGGTAGGTGGTAAGGTACTCCCGCCTGGCCAGGTCATCCGCATTGACGGAAATGCATTGACTCGGGGACATGATTTGACATCAGAAGTGGCACAAATTTGCAACACGGATTTTCCGAACCAGTGTGAATGGTGAGCCCAACATCATTCTGTTTTTCCGTAATATTCTTGAACTGGATCCCAGTGGGGACAGGAGAAAAGCGTCGAGTCGCTCGATTTCCGCATCGTCCTTGCCTTCTTCGACAATGCGGTCAAGCTTGCCATTGTCGAAAGCGATCCCGTGCCACAGCAAGATGCCTAAGACCTGAGCCTGCTTGATGGTGGCGACCCTCCTGGGTTCTCGCGAAAGTTCCGGGATCGCGGCAATGAGCTCGCCCCAGAACAGTTCGCGGAGGCATTTTGCTTCGGGATAAAACACGAAGCGGCCATCTTTGTCTTCCCCTAGGAGCTCTTGGAGGCCGTACATGCCGACGCCGAATGGAAGATACTCCGCCTCGGCCCAGTCGAGCAAGCCCAAGATTTTTCCCGATTCCGGGCAGACCATGACGTTCGCGGGAATTAAGTCGCCGTGGCTGAATGCCCATGGCAACCGTTCAATGTCTGGCAAGTCAGCCAACACGGAGACGACGATGTTACGGAACCGACGAGGAAGGCGGGCAACCATCAACTCAAGTCGCCATTTGAGCGACGAGCCTACAGTCCGCTTCTCCGTGACATCCTTATTAAGTTTCGCATGTCTCCAGCTTATGGCTTGTAGCTGGGCAAAATCCCTAACCACGTTCTCCAGCCTTGCCCTGAGCGCTGAACGGTCATTATCCGCTCGGAGGTCTATCAGCGAGACCCCCGGCAATCTTCTCATAGAATAGATGTGCAATCCGGTTTGGCCCAATTCCCCGAGGTAATCGGTCTCAGGGGCGAGCGTCCCGAAGACTTCGCGAGCCGTCGTTATCACCCAGAGGTCAAGCTTATGAGCAAAAGGTCTGAACTGGACGATAGTTCCCGTTCCCACGCAGACCGTATACGAGCAGTAGCCTTGGAAGGGACATGGCCGGCTCTCTTCGGGAAATCTCGATTTTACGAACTCGTCGCATTCGCCTTTGACGCCCGAAGGGAGTTTATAGCGGTCGAAGAATGTACTGAGCGAGACGCCCGAGTCCTTTGGCGCGTCTGCCATCTCCCAGCCGTGTGGATACAAGTGCTCATGGTTGTGGTAGTCTGCTAGGAGATGGGCGAAGGGAAGGACATGTAGCTCTTTAAGCGTGACCTGGAACCCTGTTAATAGAGTTTAATGTTAGTCTGCTTACCTGTACTTGGGTAGCTCGGCCATGTGAGTGAACGTCTGGGATGCGGGGTTGGGCTACGGGAACAGTCAATCCAGCCACGATATTCCCAGGTTTGTATGTATGTAGTCCTACTATCCTCCCGGAAGGAGAAAGCTACAGGCATTGGTGTAGAGTCGTGTAGGCTGCAACCCCCACACCAAGGTGGTTGATAAAATCATGTAAGGTCTATAGCAGTGGTGACTGCGCCCGTATTATAACGCCAATTTGCAGTCAAGGACTAGTACTAACGCAGCCTGTTCGCCGGAGAATCCAATGACTTCTGAACCCACCATATACAACAAGCTGGGCCGAGCAAAGGCTAGTGGCATATGTTTTTGTGTGGCTAAGCTGTGAGGGATTGTATGAAGATTACGTGAGGAGGTAAGGACCGCCGTTTCCGTTATGCTGCAATATCATACTTCCTTACCACAGGACTTTCTGGGGCGAACTCATGAATTTGCTACCGCATAACAGGGAGTTCCGGCAACTTTTGGGCACCCTTCAAATTGCACTGGCTCAATGTGATCTGCGGGGTTTTACAAGCTGATATGGTGATACTCAGCTGACGGAGCTGAACGCGGAGACTTCGACGAAAGGGTGCTATTCCACAGCTTGGGGTCATTTCACACATACACGCCAAGGCACGCCTCAGTATTGTATAGTCGAATGCTATTGGGCAAACTTTCAGCGCTATGACACGCCGCCAAGCCACAGCTCTCCCCCCAGTATTTCTTACCTTCGTTCCAACATGAAGAATCTGGCTCGATATAAGAACTGTCTTGCAGGTAACCCGCCCGATCGTTTAACCCCAATTTCGATCTCACTATCACTTAGTATCTTCTTCGTCACATATCAGGCTATCTCTGCCTTTAAGTCGATTCCAATAGCATTTTGACCGCATGATAAGTGCGATGTCCTTGGGCGGCACCTGTCCAAAGGTAAGAAACAGTTGAGTTGGTGGCCCTGATCCTCCCAATGGTTATTACTGTGCATCGCTCGAGATTGAGGGCATGATGGAACCTCAATTGCGGAAATTGTGGGGGTCGCATTGAGATGCCATAGGGAGTAGCCGACATCACTTAAGTGTTTTGTGATTTTGGGGTTATCGTGGCTGCCATATTAGGGTTGGAACTCCATTATATCCGGTCAAGGGCAACGCGAGCTCTACCTCGTTCTTGCACGCCTAACAGCAAATAGCATTGCATTTTAAGGAAGCCTTCCTTTCCGTATTCACCTGAGTCAAGATGCACAGGCAGTCTCCTTATACCTTCCTCACGCCACAGCTACGCCTCTAAGCAATTACCCATCCTTCTCTGGGATCTTGGAATCTGCCCGTAACTGATTGGTCTTAAACTATAATTTCACACAACATCCTTAATGGTCTACCTGATGAAGCATCTCCTATCACCGTTTCCTTCAAGTTCTCCCCCTTCCTAAGCATTTAGCTAGTACTGAACCTTATATACTGCTTTTCCGGCCGTACTGCCCGTTCAGGTTTCAGCCATGACCTCCACGTTCCCAATTACTAAAAAGCGCATTATCCTGTGCTGTGATGGCACATGGTTGAACTCGTAAGCAATGCGTCAGGTTGCATAGCTGACAAGACGCTGACATTGTTGCCAGGGACAATGGCTATGTAAAGCCATCTTCCTCCAACAAAATTCCGACGCTCCAGATTCCGTCGAACGTCACCCGTATCTCCAGGTGTTTCAAGCGAAAGTGCCACGATGGAACTTTTCAGATTATCTGTTATCATGCCGGTGTCGGTACAGGCTGGGAATTATTCGGACAGTTACTTGGCGGTGCCTTTGGCACGGGAATAGCAGAGGTTGAGAAAGCGACTCCTTCTCCTTTGTGCCCGGTATCTGACACGGTGGTAGAATATCCGTGAGGTTTACTCGTACATCTGCGCCAACTATGTGGATGGCGATGAGATTATTCTCATTGATTTCAGCCGCGGAGCTTACACGGCTCGAGCAGTCGCTGGAATGATATCTGATCTTGGCTTGCTGACTCGGGAGGGAATGAACTACTTCTATCCTGTCTTCAAAGACATGCAGAACTGGATGAACATAAACTACAAGGATGAGTTTCCTCAGTTACCGTTCCCGAACAAGCCCAAAGGGCCTAAGGCGGCGCTGGAATACAGGGACAGAATGGTCCAAGCAAGTAACTTGCATTCCGCTCGCGTTATCTAAGCTGATCTGTCTAGGCAAACCTTAGCCGAATCCGACAGGGCCAAGAGAGTGGTGAAGCGATCAAAGTCAAAGCCGTTGGTACTGTGCCCTGAAACGATTCCTAGGTTCCCCGGTGTGAACGCTGACGCTTCAAATAGCCGTCTAGGAGACTGTTGGCAGTCTTGGTTTCCCGGATATCGACTTCCTCTCTTGGCTCGGATTCACGCGAAGCAATAATGAATAAGTAAGCCCTCAATTATATGCTCATCATGCTACTGACCATCATTACGTTCAAGTGGTATAACACGAGGTTATCCACCCAAGTCGAGCATGGCTTCCATGCACTCGCGTTGGACGAGACGCGTGGTCCGTTTAGTGTCACTCTCTGGGAACGACTACCTGACCAACGGGATACCACGGATCTTCGACAAGTCTGGTTTCCTGGCAGTCATACCAATATTGGTGGCGGCATGGATGACCAAGGCATTTCGAATATCACACCCGCATGTGAGTTGGATGGCAAAGCTATGCACTAGATGACTCAACCCCCTGAGACAACCAGACTCACTTCCTCTAGGGATGATGGACCAACTCGCCTCTGTCGGCTGTGAATTCCTGGATGATGCGCTAGACAGACTCCACAACTCGACCATTAAGTATTACGAAAATCTCCAACCTACAGAGACGGAAAAGCCCTGGGCATTAAAACCTCTCTATGATGGAAACAAACCTATCCGCCCCTGGTCACTCCAGACCGTCATCGCTGCTGGCAACCTATTTTTCAAACTTACGGGAAACAAGCTTCGGCAGCCTGGTCTGTGCAAGCAGATCGACCCACAGACAGGCCGCCGGACAAAAAGATATCTCGTGGACACCAATGAACGAATCCACCCCAGCGTCCGCGTACGCCTCGCGTGTGAAGGACTAGGTCCCAACGACTCCGTACTTTGGCACTGCCCTTCTCTACTAGATAATTGGGAGCCACGCTTAGTACGAATTAATGTCCGCGATCCTATTCCCATGCAAGCTCCTTGGGGTCCTTTGGACGTCAAGGGCACCGGCCGGCTGAACGAAGCCGCCATTACAGGCAACGTACTGCCAGCTGGAAGTGGCGGCGCGCCCAATAACTTGGATACCAGTATTGAACTCGACCATACGACTGGCCCATAGCGCTGGGTTTGGGAATATGTTGGGCGTGAGGCAGAGGTACCTTACCAAACGACTATGATTGAGGAGAATATGGGACCCTCCGAAAGGCACCTGCTGAACTTGGCTAGGGGAAAGACTCCCATTCACGACTTTGCAAGAAAGCAAGACGCCGCCGAGTTCAAGGCCATTAAGCACCTGCGTCCCAAAAAAGAAGACGCGTAAATGACTCTCAGAATAACAGCCCTCCCGAATAGGCGAGTTCGTGAGGAAGGAAAGCGGTGCGATAGATTAGAAATCCAAGGGCGGAGAACGCTACAGATTGTGGAATTATGCGTCGTTGTTCGGTAGTCGTCGCAATAAAATATAACCTCTATTCCAAGGTGGGTTGCCCGGCCATGACGAACCAAAACAGGTCTCTGGTTAGACCATCAGAACCATAATACCAGGAGTTAAGTAGATCAGCGGTGAACCGGTAAGTTTATGTATAAACTATGTTGGAATATACGCATGGCCAATCGGAGGAGATAGAGCATAGGTTGGTGTTGAGAGACTCCGAGTCGCTAGTGATTCGCAATGTTCTAAATGAACGATGAAGTAAAAAATCACGTGCGTAGGCAATAATTGGATAGAATTTCGAGCTTGGAGCTAATAAAATGACGTTCTTACCCAGAAATGGCATCTCAACGTTAAGCGAAGGCCATTGATTCATCGATTTAATGCCACGTTTGTGAGCCGTCCGGGGTGAAGGCTTCATCCGACCTTACCTTTGATCCCGCGGGCGCAAACGCGACGAACATGTTGTCTATCCTCCGAAAGGCGCGGCTAAAGGACAAGGAGATGAGGGTCCTGATGCTGTGAGTAATAAGGCGCCGAAGCCCGTTCGACCAATACCGGCCGGACAAGTCTGGACGGCGCTAACGGCGGGCCTACTGCTAACTAGGGGTCTCGACAACGCCGGCAAAACGACAATTGTGAAGAAGATCATGGGCGAGGATGTCAACACGGTCAGCCCGACGCTGGGGTTCATCATCAAGACGATTGACTACGAGGGGTGAGTGTGTGCCTTACAACTGACCTGACTCCCTAATAAAGCTGCTTGCTGCTCTGCTTCCTTGCTTGCCGGATCTATACATGTCTACATATAACTTACGTCCATGCACATGCACTGGCGAGAACACCCGGGCGCTGACAGTCTCCGAACAGATATAAGCTGAACATCTGTAAGCAGCACCTATTACTACTACTACATATGTAGCTACCACCGATGACTCGGGGGGCAAGGGGAAGTGGAAGTTCAGTCGGGCTCACTCGCGGCAACGCAAATAAAAAAGGGGACGTCGGCGGCCAGAAGACGCTGCGCTCGTACTGGCGCAATTACTTCGAGAAGACGGACGTGCTGATCTGGGTCGTGGACGCCACGGACCGGCTGCGCATAGACGACTGTCGGGAGGAGCTGCACGGGCTCCTGCAGGAAGAGGTTCGTCGTTCGTTCATTCGTGTTGTGTTGTTGCCATCTTCCCCATCCTTTTTTCTTTCCCTTCTGTCTACCATTACTAGAGAAGCGGGAGTCGGGGAAAGGGGAGATACGAACTGAACTGGCTGGCTGACTGAGCGACTCCTTCCGGTCCGGCAGCGGCTTTCCGGGGCCAGCCTCCTCGTGTTCGCGAACAAGACGGACGTCCACGGCTGCATGGACGAGACGGAGATCGTGCAGGGCCTCGGGCTCAAGGACGTCCGGACGCACCGCTGGCACGTCCTCAGGTGCAGCGCCATGACGGGCGAGAACCTCAGGGAGGGCGTCGCGTGGGTTGTGGAGGATGCTAAGGCGCGGCTGTTCTTGTATTGACTATGTACTATACGAAGCATGGCTGGTTGTTTCGGAAACCGGCCTGAGCGTCACTTACCGCTGACGGACAAGTTCAAGGTTTACCCCTATTTAACTCCCTCAGCTCCACATCTGGACATTTATACTTCACGGTGAAGGCTTCGATGTCAACTCGACGCTCAGTTCTACCGTGATAAGGGGTGATTACATTTCTAATTGGGCACCAATGTCGTGATAAAAGGTCCACCGATTTTGCCTGACACCGCAGAACTAACACTTCGTTGCTGTAGTACTTACGGGTAGATAGTCAATAGGGTTCCACTTTCAGGGACAGGATAAGGCTAGCGTCGATCGTTTTCAATGCTGTTAAGCGTTGTTACCTTGGCACGACTTGGGAATAAACTCAATTGGAAGGGACCCGTTTTATGGTCAAGTACTTCGGAGTTACTTAGCTTCACTCAACCAACACCAGGAACAGCCCAACGTGACTGCTATAATTTAGAACAAAACATTTCCCACTTAATTCAGAGCCTCAAAAAACTCCTATAAGTCAGCCAACTTTCCAGAGCTATACTCTATACTCTATACACTGGAAAACCTCTCCATGGACGTTGGGAGGGGGGCTATTCGCAAATATTATTCAAAACGACAACGCTCACCTGTCCCACCTTGACCTTGTCACCGTTTCGCGCTACCACCATCTTACCCTCCACTTCTACGGTGTGATATCAACAACACACGCACAAACACATGAGCCATGTCGGAAGACGTATCAAGATTTCTTGAGCAGGTCAAAGAGTTGGGCGACCGACGGATAGAAGAGGACGAAAAGCGCTCCCGAGAATTGGAAGAAAAGATATTGCAAGAAAAGAAAGAACGACAAGCTCGTCGGCTAGGTACGCGGGATACAAGACTTTATTTTCTTTTCTGCTCCTAAAGTGCACAAAAGAGTTGATTGCAAGTAAACAATCACCTCCGCCAGGCTTCTTTCTCATTTATGCACTCTTCTCCACCATTTACTCGGCACTTGGGAACGTCTCGTATGCCATAATTCTCATGCCGCTACCCCTCCCTCCCTTCCTTTTTTCCGGTGCAGTCAAAATAACCAATATCTAACATATTGTCACCAGAACGCGCCAGATCGATTTCGCCTCAGAAGTCCTCACCCGCAAATACCCCACCACCTTCGGCGCGTCACAGTACAATCCGTGGTTCCGACCGTCTGGACTTGGACTCTTCCCCTGTTCTTGGGCCTCCTGCAACACCTCCGTTTCAGACTTCACCTCGGCTGGAGCCCATGACCACCCGTGGGGAATTGTCTACCTCGCCCTCGAAGGAGAACGAACCGCCGTCCGATGCCGAGGAGAAACCTCCAACCCTGACTGACTCCGCTGCGAGAGGACTATCGTGGCAGAGACGACCCAATTCTCAAGCCTCAGAACGCTCCCGGAGCCGCCCGCTGTCCGTGATGGCCGCCGAAAACGCGGCTCGTTCCTCGAACACGCCGTCTGAACCCGCTTCGGAGTCTGAGACCATTTCGAGAGACCAAATTGCTTCAGCGCTCTCCGACAAGGACCCTTCCTGGTTCCGCCAGACGGCTGATAGGGGGCTTAATTCCGCCGCCTATAGACGTAGCCAGGTAGAAGACGAACAAAGGGCAGATTTCTCTCCCGCAAAGACGCAGCTTCCGGGCATGTCTCGTACCACCGCAACCGACTCACCGAAAGAAGATGCCCAGCCTCCCTCCGGCTCTCCCACATCACCCGACAAGCTTGCTTCGCCTCTGTCATTGTCAAGCGCTCAAAGACTTGATCCACCCACCGTAGCGTCTCAGCCTGACGCCGAGAACGAGAAAGGGAGGCAGAGCATCTTCGGGTCTCCGTTGGATCGGACCTCGCCCACAAGGACCGAGAGGCCGGTATCACCCACAAAAGGAATGGGGGGCTTTGTACAGAGTGCAATGATGAAGCGCTCCGATAGCGTCAGTAAGAGATGGAGTGTGCAGTCGCCCCCTGGCCTGCAGCGCGGGAACCCGATGTCGAACAGGGCGAGTGTGGATCTGAGCCAATTAGGCGTAGCTACAAGATCAAGGCCTGGCAGCTCGTCCAGGGATTTATCCGCTGGGCCCTCATCAAGACCGACTTCAAGTCAAGGTAAGGAGAACACTCCGGCTGAAGAGCAACCATCGGGCGACATTAAAAGGTCATCCGATCCCGACGCCACAAAAGCCTCATCGGACTCGCTAGAACAAGGACAAGATAATGTTACACCTCCTGTCAGTCCCTCGAAGACTATGGACCCCAGGAGGTGGAGTCCTACCAAGTCTAGCTGGCTGGAGTCGGCGTTGAACAAACCTGAATCACCCAGGCCGAAAACTGGACACACGGCTCCTAATCAGCCAGCTTGGATGGCGGAGATCCAGAAAATGAAAGCGCAAAAGGCTGCTGACCCTAACATTGCTGGGGAAAGAACCAGATCTTCGACCATCTCGCACAAACACCAAGTCAGTATTGGTGGGCTTATGAGGTCTTCTGCTCCCGGTGTCACCACAAAACCTGCTGTTCCCTTGGGCGGATTTCAAAGTCCAGTTACGTCTCCTACAGCAGTTAACCATCGTCCTCCGTTCAGCAGTGTCCGTAGCGACTCCGCGACGTCAAGTACCGTAGCTGACGAAAATGTTCAAGCTGAGCCAACTAATGACTCCGACGCCGCTGCTCCGTCAGCTACGCTCAAGCCAAAACTGGAAACTAAACCGAAGCCGGAGACTAAGCCGGAGACTAAACCGGAGACCAAGCCGGAGACGAAGCCGGAGACGCAAGCCAAGAAAGATTTCCGGGCTAACTTGAAGCCCGCACACGCACCAAGCAGTTCTACAAGTACACAAGAGCCTGAGTTCAAGAATATCTTCGGCAAGCTTCGAAAGACTACTACCCAGCACTACGAAGCGCCAGACGAGCTCAAGGATAATATCATGAAGGGAAAGGCTGCCCTGAACCTTACGGGTGGACCTCAGAAGACGGAGCGCAAAGACGAATTCAAGGAGGCGATTCTTGCTAGAAAGAAAGACTTCCAGCAAATACAGTCAGAAGGTCGAGGGGTCACGCGTAACAATAGTATTGCAAGCGAAAACCCTGTGCCTGAAGGGTTGGTAAAGAGGCTTCAACTCCAACGGACAGGGACATTCAAAGAAGACTCGGCTGCAGTGGACAGCGTGACGACTGATCCTAAGCGATCGAGCGCGGCACTGAAGCGCGACTCTGTCCAGGATATACCTACCAAACCAGAATGGTCTGGTCTATCCGGGAGGAAAGGGTCGATTCAAGACGCCTCTGGGACAAAGCCAGCGAGTGAGCCATCACCCACATCCACGTCTCAGGATGAGACGAGGGCGTCCGGGCGCCTTCCAGGAAAGCTCGCGGGCAGTGCTTTGGCCAATCGATTTAATCCTGCTCTTGCTGGCCTTCTTGCTCGAGGACCTCCTGGGTCGTCGGGTCCTGTTGGTAGCGTGTCAATGGTGAACTCTCAGGCGGGCTCTTCAGCTGACGGCGATGACAAAGAGGCTGGCTCGGGACCCAAGTTAACGCATATGACGAAGAATCGCGCTCGAGGACCTAAGAGGAAGGCGCCAACTTCTGCCTCTGCCCCAACAACCACTGCAAAGGAGCCGGAGTCAAAACAATCTAGTGAAGTCACTACCGAATTCAAGGCTGCCGCTATCAAGCAGCAAGAGACGTCACGGGCCCGGAGACCAACCATGCGGTCGCTGAATACCTCGGTGGAGAATGTAGGGGATCTGCCCAGTCCTAGAACGTCGCCTGCAAAGGAATCTGGTCCGTCTACGAGGATCCATGAACAAGTAGCTGCATTCGCCGCACTGAAGAGACAGCCGTCACCTACGAAAGGAATCAGTGAACCAGAGCAGGCGGACTCGCAGCCACCGTCCCCGAGGAAACTGGATACAAAACGGATGTCCATATTCCTTGATAATCCTAGCCAGGCTACGCCGAAGGACACTGGGTCAGAGTCTCCAAAAGCCGCGAAAGGAGGGTCAGGCTTCCCGCCGGCGGTGAAGCCAAAACCTAGTTTGGACAAGCTACCTAGTCCTGGTGCTCCGAGGTCGCAACCGGGATCGCCCCCTGTGGATAAATTTCCGAGGTCGAATCCCGATCCGACAATTTCATCTCCGAGGACAGGACCCTCGACAGACAGGAATGAGCCGAGTCCGCTACAACAGCCGGGTCCGGCTGTAGTGGCGGCCCTAGGTGTCCTTACGTCTGGGAGCCGACCATTGCCCACGCCGCCAGCAGTTACCAGCCCGGATCCTACAAGGTCGCCTACCCGTCCACTTCCGGCAGAGCCTCAGCAATCCTCACGGCCGCTACCCACCCCCACACCAAAGTCACCTCCTCCAACTTCCCTGCCACCTCGGTCGCCTACAAAGCAAGCAGAGGACGTTTCGACCCTTCTAGAGGACTTCTTCGGCGCTGAACGCCCAAAGAGGGATTATCATGTCGACGCGGCAGAAATACTGATGAACAGGCCCAACCCGAGAGCGCCCAAAATCCAAACCCTGAGTGCTCAACTCTTCCAATTCTCAGCGGATGGCAAAAAAGTACCAGTCTCAAGTCATCGTGAGCGGACATTATTCGAACGTGAGATGTATCTTTGCGTGCACGTCTTCAACGACGAAGCGGGCAAGAAGGCGACTGAGGTATACTTCTGGGCAGGTGATGAGGTTCCCCTATCAGAGGTCGGGGATGCATCAATATTTTTGGCACGAGAATCTCGAGCCGCAGGTGGCAGGGTAATCAAGTTGCAGCAAAACAAGGAAACGCCCGAGTTCATCCAAGCCCTGGGTGGAATCGTGATCACGCAACGCGGGTCCGGTAACAAATACGATTCGTTGGCGCCGCATATGCTCTGTGGGAGACGACATCTTGGGCATGTTGTTTTCGACGAGGTCGACTTCACCCCCTCATCTCTCTGTTCCGGATTCCCTTACGTCATCAGCCAAGCTGGCCGTTGTTACCTGTGGAAGGGCAAGGGTAGCGGGGTTGATGAATTAAGCTGCGCACGTCTAATAGGAATGGACTTTGCCCTCTCCGGAGAAATGGAGGAAATCGAAGACGGCCACGAACCTGAGGGATTCTGGGACCTCTTTGATGGCGGTTCAAAGCTCGGATCCGCTGACCACTGGCGCCTCAAGCCGAGCTACGATAAGTACTGCAGCAGGCTGTTTTGTTCAGATGCGGCCAGCAAGCAGCAGGTGAGTTCCACGACGTGTCTCTTGCCTAGATATCGCTACGTTATGGGCTAGCACATGCTGATGGGCGACATTACAGATCATAGAACTATCGCCGTTCTCACAAAACGACCTCAAATCAACCGGCATCTACATTCTCGATGCCTTTTTCGAGATGTACATCATTGTAGGCTCCCGCGCGCAGTCCCAGTACACATCGTTCCACAATGCCCTGGACTTCGCTCAGGAGTATGCAATTCTCGCCGCCGGAATGGAGGATCGGCCATTTGTGCCCGTCTCTACTGTTGTGTTAGAAGGCATCCCGCGAGATATGAAGAGCGTCTTCCGAAAATGGCGCGACTCGCGCAGTCCCACGATCATGAATGCTCATGCGACGGGCGCCGGCATAAAACGCGGGCGCAGTCTGAGGGTGGTGCCGCTTAACCAGGCGCTGAGCGCGTTGGACTCGTCCGGCTCAGGAAAGCGGCTTTGAGCTCGGCAACGCTCGCTGATATAGCCAAGCTACATACCGCGGACTGTGGATCTCATGAAACGAAGTACTACCAGCATTCGGGATGGTCGAGGGACCCTGTACATTGCTCTTGCATGTGTCTTCCATGCCTGCATTAGAACTTCTTGTACCTACTAGAGCATCGTGGTGGGATTGCAAAGGCCCGGAGCATACTGTTTCAACGGCGCGGGCTGGAATTCCGCACCTGTTCATGCATGAGTTTGTGGCGTATGGTGGTTACAGCGAATAGGGCCGGTGTGCGCACGAGAAGGTCAAGATGACTGGACGATGTATTGCCTCGGATTTTCACGATAATGAGGAGAAATGAAGAGAAGAGAGCTTTGTGCAACGCAAGCATAACTATCCCGTCTAACCTGGAACAGGCAAGGCTTGTCTTCGTGGGGAACTCGGGTCGCTATGGACGGCTCTTCCGCGGTGTGCCGTCCGGCAGTTTGGGGGCTGTGACCTGTGCTACGTGACCGGCAGGCAGGAATTACGCTTGCATCTCTTCTCAAGACCCATCCACCCACCCATGATGGTTAAGTATATTGTATCCCTGGTGGGCAATCGTGGCTGCGGGCCGTCCCTCGGCGGAAACCACAAAAGACTTGTAATAGCCCAAACTGATTGCTGCTGCTGCTCCTCGTCGCTTACTTTTGGACGTAACAAACACCTTCCTTTCTCCTGAGCAAATTGCTCTTCCCCTTAAGCACACAGGATTAAAGGTGGCAAACAGCAGAAAAGGAGAAAAAGCTGGCGAAGAGTAAGATTGGGAGTATACGTTGTGTATTACTTGCGCGGACAACATCCATCCATTCGACATACCCGGGTAGCTGAGCATTGTCTTTCAAGTGTATGGTAAGGCTGTCCGCCTGTCTGTCCATGACGGCGCATGGGACGTCTTACTGCAGCCCTCGATCAGAACAGAGCAGATCGGGAGGATCAGACAGAAGGCTGGCTGGCTGACTGACAGCTGCTGCCCCGGCAACAACCGATGGATGCCGGGCCCGTATCACGGCGTATCGTGGCTAGAACACGCATAGAGAGGTTTCACATGCAGACGGGCTGATAGACAACCTGGTCCATGTAGGTATGCAGCTATGAATGTGTGTTGGGGGAGAGGCAATCACCTCCCCCTCCTTTCCGCGCCTGTGATACCTACCGGTCCTTCTCGAAGAATATTACCTACCTAACTACAAATCTACCTACGTCTACCCATCGTTGCCTCGCACAGCCGAGGGAATCCCCGCCCCGGCAGTGGCTTTCTTGCCGTGTCTCGCACCACTCGTGTGATGGTAACGGCGCAACGGTGTCGTGGCTGGGCTGGGATCCCCCTACTGGTACTCCCCTGAGGAATCCTTAGCCTGGCACACGCTAGGTACCTGCCCTTCGTACGTTCGTGCGTACGTAACACAGAGAAAGAAAATAAAATAAAAGAGAGTAGAGGGCTGTACGAAGCCGTCAAGCGGCCTCCGAGGGTTATTAGCCCGCCGGTATGTCTAGGATCGTTCAGTTGACTAGATACTTAGATATCTGTTTCTGAAAAATACTCATCAGTACACGCAACTGCGCCACGTGGAGCGATAATGGTGCGCGTTGGCCGGCCGTTCCGTCGCGAGACCACTTAGTAATAATAGCGAGTCGATACCGAAGAGTATCTGCTCACTTCTCCATGGTTCGCGGCGCCGCTCGCTCGCCCGCTACTGATTGGCTACAGTACAAGTAGCTCTCTGGCCGCGGCGGCCGTCGCCCTACACATGCATGCACGACTCGCATTTGGCGTGGCTTTCGCCGTTGCTTCGGTGACGAGGCAAGGGCAACGCAGGCTGAGCCGCGCGCATGCGGGTTCCCGCACCATGAACGGGGTCTCCTCAGTTGCCTTCGCCGGATGGGACGCGAGACTACAGCACGGAGTAATAATAGTGAACGCCCCAATGTTTGCATCCACCTATGTTCGTTCGGACCCCAAACTGCGGGGAATCGCGTCCATTGAACTTGATTGATAGATAGCTTTCGCTTTTCGCGTTCTGGGTTCCTCGAACAACCCTTATGCGACGTCTTGTCTTTGGTGTTACGTGAGTAATGCATCATCATCAGGTCCCCGTTCCGGGCGCCGTGGGCTGGGTTGGCCTATCGCGGATCGTATTATTAGTGGGCTTCGGTAGAGTGGGAATTACGTAGGGGAGGCGACGAGGGCGAGCGGACTCGGTGGAGAGAATTGTCTCTCGGTGCTGGGCTGGCATGGGGGCTGATGAGACCGTCACCCCACACCGAGGTTGGTAAGCCAGTAGTAACACTCCGCTTGTTCGGTGATGGTCAAGCAACTTCTGGCGCTAATAATAGCTCGGGTTTGTAGCTAACGCAGGTTTTGCGAGGGAGGAAGGAAAAGGAATTAAGAACAAGGAAAGGAGACGTCGATCAACACCATCTCAGTCCTGGGGGATCGATGCACACCGAGCACCCACCACCAAGTGGGAAAGTAGCCGTGACTTGGCATCGCTCGATCCTGATCACAACAGGGTTGCAGCCGGGTGCTGCGTGCGTTCGTGCGTGCGTGCGTCCATGCGTTCGCGCGGTTTTTCGGGGTCCCCTGCATGCGCTCATGTAGGTGTTGACTTCATCCAAGTAGGGGGTAACACGTAAGGTGTGGTAAGTAGTCTAGTGGCCGAGTAGTCGTGGCGATATTACATATACAACAGGCGATTGGGAAGGCGAAAAGGTCGCCAACAAACGTCCCCCCACTCCACCAAGCCCAAGTCGAAGGTGTACTCTCGAGGAATTGGGGACGAGCCAAGAACTGACCGAAACTTCTACCGACCGCCGCACGCAACGTAACGGCTGTCCTCCAGGCCCGGCCGGGCGCGCGGGACCCCGACTTGACTGACTCGGTCGTTTAGCGACTAAGCTAAAGCTAGGCGCCCCGGGGCTGGCTGGCCGAACGAATAACGTTACATAGGACCAAGCGGCTACTACTGTGACGAGTTTTTGATTCAGCCAGGAACATCCTCGGCCTGGTTGCATGTAGCGTATAGTACCACATGTAGTCCCACCCAAGTACGCCTAGCATGAGGGCGCGGACGACAGGGAAGGAGGGAAGACTGAGATGATTGATCGGTCATCTCCTACGTAGACTCGCAGGGGCTACTGCCGTGCCTACCATAAAGCATCGAAGCCTTCACCAACCGTTCTTACATCAAGAGATGTAACGGATTGGGAATGGGCGCAACGAGAATTCGTAACCTACCTAGCCGGGAAGGACAGATAAAGAAAGGAGAAGCAAAGTAGTCTATAAGAACATCCAGTTAACAGTCGAACAAAAAGCCTGCAAGTCCAGTAGTTCGGTATGACGTTAGTCAGCCAGGGGTAAAATCAAGCTTTGGGGGCCTTACCAAGTCCGCTAACCCGCTAGAGCGAGCACGGCCTACCTATGCATGCAGGAGCTGTTGCCCGTAGGTTGGCCCAGTCAGCGCAGTGCCGTGAACTTGGACCCCTTGGAGGATGCCACGCAGGGTCGTGGACACAAACGTTAGCGCAGTGTCCCAAATAAATAATTAAACGCTTCGCACCCGGATCCAACGCCAGGAAAATGTACATAAAAATTCAGAGAAATATTATCTGAATAAACAATTTTTTTGAAACAGCCGTAAGTCGGTCGTATATGTCTATTTTTCAAAGGTAAGAAGTTGCTGCTTATATCGTTTTTGAACCGTTGTCCTGAAGGTGGGCCAATTTTTGCGTCCACGACCTGCATGGTATATATGGAGCCCGTGGGCTGACTTTTGTCACCTGTTGCCTCATGTTATTTATCTAGCCGCGAAGCATTGGCTTGGAATCAAGATAAGAAGATGCACATAATCTATCGGAAACAGATGACGGGAGTTACAAGAACGCCCCCACAATAAAATCGGTGGTTGGGTGTGTATACCTACGGCTCTAAGCCCAACGGCGGGCAAGTCACTGCACAGGGGGTTGGGCGAAGGTTTTTTTGGCTGGGTAGCCGTGCGCTAGCTCCTCTTGGGACGGGCCACTAAGAAGCTTTAGGAGAGCCTCTAGTGTAAGCGCGACCCAGAAGATCGACCTCGTATCGGCGACGGAGGGGTGTGTGGATTCTGGAGGATAGGATGACTCTTCCTGTTTTTTTGCTGATCCGTGGCACCGGATATCATAGTCTGCTCTGGATAGGAAGGCGGCGCTGGGTTTTATGAGTCAGGCGGTATCGAAAGGCCAGCCGTGTGGACAGACGAGCCAGAGCAAAAGCAGAGAGGAGAGGATAGGGGAGAGAATATCTCAACTGGGCCGCTTGCCACCTATCGTAGTAGGTAGTAGCCCAGGGACTCGTCGGAACAGGCGGCAGGTTTTGCAATCATCTGATCGATTTACCCGATATTGGGGATGAATAATTAAAGATTATCTACAAGAAGCTATTTTCAATAACGCGTCGCGCTCATTAATAAAGGGGACTTTGAATGTCGCCCCTTCCTCCATAGTGCACCGAATATTAACCCGTTGGAAGGGCGATTAGTCCTGATGGAAAGATTCCCTCCCAAGATGTGTGGTGTATAAGCGTCCAAACGAGTGGATATGCCTGCCTATGCGCCGGTGCTGACAGCCGTTCATGATATCATTATACATCCAATCCCGAACCGTCCTCCCGGTTTCCCAACCGACCTGTCTCTCATACATAGCAAGAGGGTTTAATTATGAAGCCCATTTTTCACGACCGACTCAAAATTATAGAAGAGCGGCGAAGCCAGCAGCTCCGACGAGGAGAGCGGCCATGGCCGGGGTGGCCTGCGCGGCGAGACCCGTGGGGACCGCGGCGACCGAGGTGGTGGTGGACGCCGGCGGCTGAGGGACGGAGGTGGTGCCGACGGAGGTTGAAATAGTGGTGGGCAGGGTCGTGGGAATAGTAGTGGGGTACACGACAGTCGTGGGCGTGGGCGCAACGGAGACGACCTCGGTGTCGGACATGGTGACCACGACCGTGGGGACTTCGGTAACGGTCTCGCCCTCCGACACCTCGTGAGTGATGGTGACATCGACCTCCCTGGTCTGAGTGACGGGAAGGGTCTCGGTGATGGTGTATTCCTCGGTAAGGTAGGTCGTCTGAGTGCCGGTCTCGGTCACGTACACTGTTGAGCCCTCGGAGACAGTCTCGTATGCCGTCTCGGGGCGGGTGACAGTCTCAATGACACGAGTGCTGACGCGCTCAGTCACGGTGAAGGAAGTATAGGCCGTCTCGGTGACCTTGACCTCCTGCTCAATGGTAGAGGTCGAGGTCCAAGTGACAACTACGGTCTCACCCTCGATAGTCCTCGTCTCCGTAATCGGGCAGAGACTGGTAAGGGTCGTGTACGCGACATCGTTAGTAGTCCTGGTCACGTCGGGACCCTCCTCAGTCTCATAGAGCGTAGTCTCGACCTTGGTAACATAGACGCTAGTGGTCGTATACGTCTCATAGGACGTCTCTCCAGGGGCAGTGTGTGTGACGGTCACTGGGCAGACCTTTGTATCTCCCTGTTAGTAGCTGACATAAAAGGCAGTGAAGACCCAGGAACGAAAGGAGACGACTGCCTACTCACAGTGGTGTATGTAAGATCCACTTCTGTAGTCGTTCCCACCGTCGTGGGAGGACCAGTGACGGTGACCTCGCCTCCACAGTCACCACCCGGGCACTTGGTCACAGTGATAGTAGAGGTCGTGTAGGTAGTGTCGACGTATGTTCTGAAGGCGTGGTTAGCAGCCAGACGAGGTATTCTAAGGCGTTCATATTGGTGCGACTCACGAGCCTCCCTCGGTGTGAGTAGTGGTAATGGGACAGACAGTGGTCGTCTCATATGTGGTTGCCGTCGTATAAACGGGGCCTTCCGTCGGATAGGGGGGTTGCGTGGGATACTTGTCTTCACTGGCCCTCGCCAGGGCGGCTACACCCAACATAGCCAGAACCGCCTTCATTTTGACTTAAAGAGTCTTGAACCACGTGGAAGCAAGCGATTGTCGAGTTATAGACTAACGAGGGTCTTTGAGTAACCTGAGCGAAGGAGCTACTCTAAAGGTGGAACTCAGCGAGAGCGACAAGGAACTAGGACGGTATATATGCCTTGTGAACCTGTTGAGACAACGTAGTGGTGGGAAATAACAACAGCACAAAATCGGGAGGTCGGGCGCCTTATATGCTCGCGGATGCATATGCAAGTGAGCTGTAACACCAAAGGCCGATGTTGGCTATCCTGCCACAACACCCCATTGGCCGGGGTCGTTCCAAGAAACACATCACACTAACCAGCGCCTTTCGTAACGATAGAAAGTTCGTTAGCGTATAGGCAGTTTGGTGACACGGTGACGTGAGCGGGGCCTTGTCTCCATGGGTTCGAAGACCTGCTACTGTAACCGGTGAAGACACTTGGGCTTCCAGCTTTCGCTGGGGTCGTCTTCGTCGCGATGATCATACTACGGCTCCTCGCTGTCAACTTACGTCACTTCAATATCGGTTCCGCGTGACCCACAGCATGAGAACCGAAAGAGGATCTTTGACGATCTGGTATATGCAGGCATAAGGCTAGTAGACAGGAAATCACGTATACGAGAAAGATTGGCAAAAGCTGGAAACCTAAGTGGAGTAGCGACAGTGTGAAGAGAGCCAGCCTTCCTTCTCTGGCCGTCGCTCGAGCGACCGACGCCGTCCATTGCCTACCTTGGAACAGATGAGTTGGTCGGCAGTGGTATGCGGCCAGTTGTTGGCGTGTTTTTGTGAAAGTCGAAAGGTTGGAGACAGTGTTGGCTGTTGTCGTTCGTTATGCAGATCAAAACCAATCATAGGCTTGGAGGATCAAGCTACCACGCAAGGGCCTGCAGCTCGCGCCTATGGCGTTACCTTGCCAGCCGAAGCCATGATGTCGTCGAGAACATGATCCATATGGATCATTAACCATTTATGTGCGTATGCTCAAAAAAGCCCGTCTTCCATTACCGAAGACATGGCTATGTAGGGAAAACTAACCATCCTCCACATCAGTGGCTGTCGTACTCATGTGCCTTAAAAACGACACAAAAATAGAGGCAGTGAAGCTTGAGCCCTAGTCTGAGGCGGATGGCTGAAACCTTGGAGACGCTTGAAAACAAACAAAAGTAATAACCCGAAATTTCGCTGCTCCATGAGCTGCCGGATGGAGATGGCATGATGTAATGTTTTCACGGGTGGGGGCCTCGGGTCTTCGAGGAACCTCCCGCAGATCCGACCAGCCAAAAGCCTACCCCTGTTAGCCAAATCAAGTTCCATAATCTCCCATTAGCAGAGATCGAGATTCTCAGCCGAACTACTATTAGAATGTCTATCTTATAGTACAAATTGAGTATATTGACCGTATATACTGGATCGATGCTTGCTGGCACCTATCAGCCTTTTCAGACGCTGCACGCTTACAGTACCTTAACACGCGAGGGTACTTTGAGAAAACGGCATAATTGCTACTTTCGATGAAAAATGATTTTCAGACAGGAAAATGCTACGCAGCAGTATTTGTGCTATGAAAATGTTGGCAGGGAAGCATTTTGTACCAGGAAAATGCTACAGGGCAGCATTTTCATCGAAAGTGGCAAAATATGGCCATTTCCTAGAAACACCCCGGCGCGGGGAGGTAGTGTACAGTACGCAAGTAAACAGTTGGTAGCACATCTCAGAAGGCCCAGGCGTTTGTTTCGATATTTGCGCCCTTGTTCCCAGGTCAATTTCTGTTTCCAAGTTAAGTCTAAAATAACGTAGTAGCACCACGTGGGTTGGGAATGGGCCAGAGCTGTATCCATCAACTGCATTCCGACTCCTTTCGGAGAAAGTGACAGACGCCCAGATGGGGGTTTGACTTGGATATGTTGATTGCAATGTTACACCATCACCCTCGTACCCGTGGCTTTCTTTGGTAAGGGAGACAAGGAGACTGGGGATGAACCGCCGCCCTCCTCTTGCTCCAATGCGTTCCTCTCATGGTGCAGATATGTGCATGAGGCTCATTTGTTTAGTAATGGTGTCTAAAATACAAAGGAGTTCCTTTCAAGCTTGAAGCTTTCATACGAATCTCCGCTTGAAAAGCTGGCTATCTGGTTGTTCTATCAGCATTTTGCGCTCTTGGCACAGTATGGGCCGGGCCATGGCAGCTCCGGGTCCGCTATCCCTGTCACCCGAATAAGGATAGCCTGAACTTCAAATACTTGTCTGAAGCGCGTTGCAACAACTACTGATGCTAGCATTTAGTAAGTACGGCTGGATCGAGTCAGTTCTAACAAACCGGGCGCTGATTTCATCCCCCTTTACTCGAAACGTCTCAACCATTGTTGAACAACCAGTTAACGCAATCGCGGTCGCTTTGTTGCATCCTCGAGTTGACAAATGGCGAGTTTCGCAGACCGCGGCCCACAACAGAACTCCAAAGTACGACCACATCACTCTATAGAAATATTGTTCTAGTATACGGTCCTCTAGGAGGGGAGAGAATCCCAACCAATAGCAGCTTCCATACTTCGGCCTTGGTAGCTCCACTATATTTGAGCAACGAGTCGGGTCTGTTTCGGATTAAATTCGTCTGAGGAGTGAAGGCATCCACGAGATTGGGACGCGGTTTGAAGATGCAAAGGAGTCACTTATTAGTGAACTGCTACGCTTTCCCTAACCTTCCGAAGGTGAGACATAGCCGGGAATACAGTTGTGGAGAGACTACCTAGATCATCCGACAAAAGAACGGCTTCGTAGGGAAAGCGGCTGGCATATCGGACCGAACACCGGGAATGGTCATGAACGACTTTAGTAAACGACTGACAAGAACTTTTACGAGCTTAAATGGCACTTGAGGAGGTAGCTAGCACGCCAATCCAAAATATGGATGGTGATTGCTAGCCAACTTTCAAAAGGGGCTTTCAAATTCTTACAATAGACGCCCCCTTAGCCTTCATCCAAGTACCTACGGTATCCTTCTCTGCTCCCTTGGGCTTCGTGCCCGGAGGATTCGTACCTTCAAAACGAGGGCGAGTGTGTCTTGCGCGGACCAATTACCACGTTGAGTTTAAACCGCCGCAATATCTCCTCCGGGTGCCACTTCTCGTTCTCCGAGTTGAGAAGCATAAAGTACAAATTCACCGAGCTTGATAGACGCTCCGGCGACGCCTTGTTGGAGACAGACCTTACGGTATCCTCGCGGACGTACACTCACAGGCCAGACATTACAGGCCGGGCGCCATTGTCTCTACCGGTAAATCCCGCGGCATCCTCCCAAAGCCTGGAGAGTACCTATCTGAACCAAAGCTGCGAGCCACTCGGCCGCCTCCTTTTGTGCTCCCTCCCTAGATTCCCTTTCCGTTTCCCCTTTGGAGAACAGGCACGTCCACGGACTGCCTCCGTGCGGTTCTGTTCTTTTCCTCTCATCCCGTTCTTGCCGTTGTCGTTGTCATTGTCGTCGCAGTCTTTCCTGCCTCCTTCCGGATTTTCTGAGGTGCGACGTTGGCCTTCGGACTCGGTGTTGATAACCCTGCTAGCCTTCGTCCCCGGATGAGGCGCAGAAGCTGAAGAGCGCGTCCCCTTTTCTTTCGTGACACATGCCTCGAGCATTGATCTCCACTGCCGGGCAAAAACCGGAGCTTGGCAGCCATAATACCCGTAGCACAGCTGTTGCGCCAATAGCGCAGCATGAACTCTGCAGCTCTTTCAAGATCTTGAGGCTTTGATGATTCGCGAGTGTCTTTGAGGATGGCTAGTTCGCGAAGCAGGTACTGCCCGTATATGGACATCGCGACGGGGTCTCGGCACCGCCGCCTCATCGAACGAGCCTCGCCGGTGCAGGTAATAATGTCCCAGTCAGGATTATGAGGTCCCGAGGCCTCTTCGGGATCCCACTTCTGTAGCCTTGATGGACGCGGTGGATACCAGCTTGTGTTGTGGCTCATATTGTCTGGCTCTGGGGATGTAAATGTTGACGATACTATGTGATAATACGTAGCTGACAGCAGAGCAGATTCTTTTGTCGCATCGGACACACCCATTGCAAGTTGAGGGGAGATGAGCTAGATTATTATATTGGGAGGGAATAGTCGCTTGGTGGCTCACAATAGCCTCTGTGCTACCAGGAATCGGTCCTTTAGGCTAGGAGGCAACCTATCCTGGACAATCCACAGAACCCACGACGGCATTGCGATGCAGGATAGCCTAAATGGGAAGCCGTGAGACGTGGGACAAGACCCCTGAGCTTACCAACGGTCCCTGGCGTATCCCCCCTCCCCCCTTTAATATGTTAGCATCCTCTGGGGGTCGATAGTCATGACTAGAAAATTTCGGGCCCTGTCAATCTCCGTCCAGTTGGATATTAGGCGATGCTTCTCTCACAAGGAAGCTAGGAAGGTCCTGCCGCACATGAGATGGTGCCCGGGTACGAGATCTCAAATCCCTCAGAAGGTTCCACTATGCGTCCCTAGGCGGCGTTTCTATCAGCCCAGTTCTCTACCCCTAACGCGAACCTCGTACAGATAGGGGAGCTGCTTTTTCTCATTACCTGTTGCTAAACTGTCCAGTTCCCGGAAGTTATTAGCCATCTACTCATACGACCCTTAGGCAATACTCAGCCCTACCTTGCAAGGCCAACTTGTTAGTCTTTCGTTCCATCACTGGTGTTCACTGACGTGAGTCCAACGCCTATAGGAGCGAGGCTTTCTCTTCAGAGGCAGGCTGACAATAATGACTGAAACCTCGGCTCCCTCGTGATTCAGAATGGCAGTCTTCGCAACAATGGAATAGGAGGGTTACTCGGTTCGAGGACTAGCGGTGAACAGGAGTGGCCTGATTCCCGTCAGTGAGCTGCTAGTCCTTTTAAAGAAGAGGCATCAACAAGTGCTACATCTTTACTGGTCCGGACATGTTCGCTGCATAGCTTGGTTGGGAACATATGATCATATTCAGGGTCCTTCTCCTCAGGCGCATTATGTGCCTCAAGGAGGTGCGCTTGCTAGGTGCACGGTCTCCGTCGACGGGGGCAAGAGCATTATATGGCCTGCTGAACGATAGGTTTCTTAAGGCACGTTACTCTTGTAGCCGACATCAATTAATCAACTTGTCTTACCAAATGAACCATCTAAGATTTGTTCCTTCAACCTTAATGGGGCTGAAGCTGGCAGTGGAGCTGTGCTTTCAGGGGCACATGGTCATGGCACATGTTGGTCCTTAACACCGAAGTGCACGTGTATCACTCGAAGTATTCTCATCTCGGAGTCCCACACTCTTTGCACCTACTGCATGGCTCAGGCAAGAAATCAACTGTGGCAATTACTCACCTCTTTGATCCGCCCTTATGTGTAGCCACAGGCTGCGAGTGACATGTCTGCGGAAGCCGTGGGGCATACAGAGGCTGCTAGCATCAGAATGAGCAGGGCATCATCCCGGGCCATGAGTTGCGACACGACTTGAAGGTGGTAAACGTGCTCCAACTCCCGAAAAGCGAAACATACCGTGTGTGAAATGAGGTCCACGAGTAATGGCTTCAGATATACGTAAAGTAGCTTATTAATAAAAGTTGAACTCAGCAGCGCCAAACGTAATTACTAGGCTCTAAAACCTCAGCATTCATGAGCCAAGCTGTTTTATATAACATTATGCCCTGAAATAGGAGTGAAGTCTGGGTGTCATGGCCGGTACGAGCTATCAAGAAGGAGGCGGCCAAAAGAGATGGCCCAAAATTAAAATACTGCATGTTAAAGTTTTTCAGCAAGGCAGTGGCGATAAGGTCATTATGAGAATAGAATTAATGCGTATAGACTAGACCAAGGGGCGGGATCAGCGGCAAATCACACAAGCCTACAAGCGTGATCCAACATGTCTAGGTTCGACTAGGTATCAGATGAGTCTTTGTGCGTGCTCAGGCCGAACCCCTCTGTGATGGCCAACAAGGCGTAAATAATTCTAATCTCATTTATATTGCATGTTCAGGCTTCTTAAAGATCAGGTCAAGCGAGACTTTGAAGCCCCAAGGTAGTGCCTCTACTAGGAAGCAGAGCCTTCGGAGTTGGCAATAGTGTAGCCGTCAAATAAATGACTCCTTGAACTATAGTATTCTACCTAGATTTTATCAATCGTCTGGAAGTTCTCGTAGATGCACTGCTGGAGCAGGTTGGCTCACCTACCATATTCGACTTCCGCTACTGCGCCTTGTCGAGGGAGTCGATATCCCAACGACGAAATCTTCGTCTCTTGAACTGTGCGTTAGTTGCATGCCTGCCCACGGCCGTACTTAACAAGTCCTCTCTAAGTCTCACGCAGATCACCTAACCCTAAGGTATTCCTGACCTCTGGGTTTGGAGTATATCCAAGGCTGACATTCTTGTACCTAGGGAGTGAATTCTGAGGTCACCCTGTCGTTCTTCTGGCCTTTGGTTGGAAGGCGCTGACCTCCATCAAAGGTCAAAGGCTTTTTGGCAAGCTAAGTTGGTAAGTCGTGCCTTCTCTAAATTTTGAGTCGTGCCTTCCCTTGTGCTTTGAACCCCTTATGCACCTTCCCATTTCGCCGCATCCCTCAATGACGCCAAGTAGTTTCCACTACATAATACCCAAGTCGCACCACAGCAATGCCTTCACTTCCCCGTCTATATCTTAATATCTCATTGCGCTATGTTTCCTTAAGTGCCATTTCGACGTTTTCGAGCCTCCGCATGCCATTAAGATACACATACCTTTATGCCTATCTCCCTCAAAGTCTTCTCCTTATTGATATCTCCCCTTTATGTGCCAACCTCTTCTTATCATGAGTCTTTCCGTCTTTGAGTTTATCCATGCCAACTTCATCATCGATCTTTCTGTTAACTCTTGCCTGTCGTCGACCCATTCACTAACCGGGGCACGTACGCCTGCCTCCCTCCGCCGCTGGTTTCTCGGTTAACTACCTTACCTCTACCTTTGACCTATCCTCTACTTTGTCTATGTAGTTGACCACAGCTATCCTCCACTCGATCTGGCATATATCAAGTCTCCCTGCATCATTAGTTCCTTCGCTAACTGGGGCTCATACTAGGTATGCCTCCCTCCATTGCATATTCTCAGTTAACTACTTCTACCATCAACCCCTTCCACGGTCGACTTCATTTACCCTCCACTCCACCTAACATATATTGCCGAGTCTGCCAATTTTATTAGCCCCATCTACCCCACCGACCTCCATCTACTCCGTGACCTCCATCTACATCAACTCCGTCTATATCACTAACTCTATACGTAGTCGACTATCCATATTGTCGACTCTATCTATATCATCCACCCTCTCTACTTCGCCAGCTTCTTCCATGCTTTAAGAACCCGACTACTTCCTTCCCTCGTCGACTCGTATCTCTCTCTATCGCCGGCTTCTTCACGTATTCTTTTCCCCCATCAACAACTTCATATGCATTCCATCGACTCCCTGCCTGAGTTGTAATACTATCACCCTTACATGCGCAGTTTTTCACTGCCTTAGCAATAAAGTAGGTTTCACTGATATCATTCGATCTACAGCCCACGGACGGCATGGGAAGAACACTGGATACGTGATTTTGCTACACGTTAATCAACCAACAAACCTTTATCCCCCCACATTGAGTGAGGCAATTCTTTTCTTCTCTACCCCTTTTCCCCGCATCTAAGTCACGGAAAATTTCCATTAAAAGCCTTGTTGGTCTCTGAACTAATCCTCCATTTTTGCTCTTTCTAGAAAAGCCCAGTGTCATCCACTCAGCCCGTTCTACAGAAGCAAGCCCATCGAGCCACAAGCGCTCTGCATGTCGACGTGTGAGTAATTATTATACACTGAATCCCGTGTGCAAGCACTATCTCCCTTGTCATCTCCGGCCCCATTCCTCTCAACGAAGCCCATGCGCTTATGACCCCTTCCTTTCCTTCCGTCGACATAACCTGCGGGCTACGCAATGAACAACTGCTTGTATCCATATGTGGCTCTTTGTATGACCCACCTCCCCGGGCCAATTTATCAGCCAGATGCTGCTGGCAATGATACAATAGGGCCATCCAGGGAGTGACACTGCCCACTCGGCTCCTTGCGACCCTCCAAATCATACTAACTGCTTTGTCTAGACACAATGAAGCGCCAGAAGTGGGTTGACACTCCTGAGACCTGGAAGGAGCCGGAGAAGGTGCTCCAAGCTCAAGAAGATGTGGCCAACCCTTTGCCCAAGATTCCTACCTCGGATGAGGTTCGGAACAAAGAAACGAGTACAGGCCCGAATATTCAGGCTAAGGATGAGTGGGGAGTGTCCCCTACGGCCGAAAGCTCGCTCATCTACGATGGCCCTTCCGAATCTCAGCAATGGTCTATTCAGTCCAGTTCTGCCAATGGCCCACTTACCAAAACAGAGGAGACATGCGATCCTCATCTCAAAGGGATGAATGAGCCGGAATCGCTCCGGAATGAGGCTTGTTCGAATTCCAAGAAGGACCATACAAGCCAAACCAAATTCAACCCAGATGGCATTCAACGCAAGCCAGATGGTCTCCAGAATATTCAGTGGGCTAAGGAAGCTGCAAAGGAATCACGAAGCCCCTATCTTACTCCGACTAAGACTACCAAGCGTCCTCAGACTGCAGCAATATCTATTATCCCGTTCAATAAGCCCAGCAACGCCTCGCGTCCGTACATGCCGACGCCTAGGCGAAGTCAACCAGGTAGCGCAAGCCAAGGCGCTATGGATACGGCCTCGAGGCAAGCAACACCGGGAGTCCAGATCAACCCAGTTTTCCTGGCTAGAGTGCAGGCGGAAGTCGCCAGAGCAGCTGAGGAGGCAGCACGAGCGGAAGCGAACCGAGGAGCTGTGGATGAGAAGCTTAAGCAAATAATGGGACCGACGGAGGCACAACATCTAGACAAGCACAGAGCCGACGATCAAGCCTGGGCTATGAATACCAATGACGAAGCTCAAGAGAACCGAGAAGCCGAACAGAGAGCCAGAACGAAGAGAGCCGAGGAAGAGGCTGAAGCAAAGCAAGAGACTAAAGCAAATCAAGAGACTGAAGCAACGCAAGACGCTGAAGGCAAACCAGAGGCCACAGCGCAAACCCTAAAGACCCAGCAAGAACCCCCTGTCAAGGATGCAATCGATGAGGAAAAAGCTAAAGCCAAAGCACAAGAAGATGCTTTCACGACAACGCAAGCTGATCCTGGACAATATCCAAATCTGGCCCGGGCATTGAGTCTAGGGCACGAGACCAATCGACCGACCGCTTCCGAGAACCCCCTCAAAAATGATTCCACCCCGCTACCCCTGACAGCTAAGGCGATGCTCACAAAATTTGGATCATGCCCGAAGGAGAGATCCGAAAGCGGTGATCCTCTGAGCCAAGTCAGTGCTACTGGGGTCGAGAAGACCAGCAAACCAGCCCAACGGGTTCCGCGCGATATCCGTGGAGAGACGCCCGTGGAACTCTGGACGGAACAGGACTGGAATGAGACAAGAAGACCCAAGCCGAAGAAGCCTTGGGAAGAGGACAGTATCCATAGCGACATGGAAATTATCATTTCAGGTTCACTCAAAAGATTCGTAGAGTGGTGGGCTGATGCAATTCCCGAGATCAAGGCAGACTTCCTTGAGCAGGACGTCCCTGGTCATCAATACCGTGACGTCGACACGAACACAGGTACTCTCATTGAGCCCGTAGAGTATCCGGATACCTTCAGGCGTAAGTGTAAGTTTCCTCTCTGATGGATATGCGGTCACTGACTTAAACCAATACCACAGCGCCGGGTAGTGTGAGGGCCCAATTCGACCTAACTCCACAGGAGTACATTAATTCGGTACTCCACGAACTCCAAGCAAGGGCGGACAGGATCGCTCAGAAGAAATCGAAACGCGAGACTGCTGCCATAAAGGCGGCACGGCAGCGAGTGATAGAGGAGGATGTCAATCCCGACAAAGTTCAGGTGGATTGTCATATCCGCCCTGCAACCGAGAAGGACATGGAGGGGGTTGCAGCCATCTATAACCGGGAAGTTAACAACTCATACAAGGTCGTCGATACGCAGCCTGTTACAGTTGCGAAATTCCATGAGCTGCTCAGGGGTTGCAAAGCCCACAGCCAACCCTTCGTCGTCGCAGTTGCGGGTTGGCACTTTGCCGACATGGAGGACTGCGAAAACAGTATCATCGGCTTCTGTCTCGTAGACGCGCTTGAACGAGGGATATCGGGTTCTTACAATACCAGCACCAAACCTTGTGGCAAAATCATCGTGGTGGTTCATCCAGATTGGCGCCAAAAGAAGCTTGGGACCGCATTGATCGACGTTATCATGGCGAGCTGCTCGACCAGATACACCAGCCGGCAAGGATATCAGTGGATGAGCACTTTGGACGACGAAGTCCACGTACGACCATCATACAACAAGCGCCGATGGCACACGCTTCAGATACAGGTCCTGGTTAGGTCTGGGAAGAGCAAAGAAGATGTGCAGCGAGGAGAAGAGTACAAGTGGATTTTCGAATTTCTCGAGGTGAAGTTCGCTCTCTTGCTCACTAAGCACGACGAGAAACTCTATTACCACCCTAGCCAAGCCTTGGGTCTCAATCACTGGCTGGACCGACTTACATTCGAGCACCGGTGCCGCGATTGGAATGGGTAAAGCAAACCTCCTGTTGCCTTTGCTTGCAACCACGAGTCGGTGCTGGGACGTCGCATCGCCTTGGGAAATTAGTCTCAGACTCCTAGCAGTACTCATTTCGGTATAGCGAGATGTTCTACTTGCCAGACGCCCGCATTATATTCCTTCGACAAAGCATTTCTGCGAACAAAATTCTCTATCCCACTTGTAACCGTTCGCTGGACTGAGAGACGACGCCCCCTAATCCTACAACCCCTAATCCAACGGAATGAAAGCACGCACGTACCTCGCTAGTAGCTGGTTCGTCTTCTTTACACAAAACTACATTCGCCCTGAGACTGGACGGCATCTTCCCCGTGGCGACAGTAATCTCATGTGAGATGTACGGTCCAGCTATACATATTCACGGGGGGAAAGCTTTCAGTAATTCTTCGGTAATTCTTCTATCACATCGTGAGGGGATCTGGAACAAAAACGTTGGTCCTATTTGATTGGTTGGTCGGATGGTTCTCTGCCCGTGGCTACGTATGTGGCCTTCCGCCTAGTTTCACCTGGACATCTGCAAGAATGGTCCACCTGATGCAACTTTAGATGGACATTTGCTAGGTAAACCAAAACCAGGCGAGAGTCGCAGAGACTTGACTACCTAATAATATCAATCTGGTTTGTGAACAAGGCGCATTGGCACTCTGTGGCCAATATCCTGACAAATGTGATACGGCGGACCTGGACCGTACGATCATGTATCACAATGACAGATGGCTATACTTCCTATGTCGATGAATGAAAGTAGGCATCGAGGATAGATATCAAGCCAGTAAACTGCCATGAGCCACCAAGATGGCACGTTCTGCTGGTAAACACGTAAAGGGGCTCGCCCGAATATATATATGTGTCGTCAGATGAAGACACTAGCCAGACTGTATGATCCACAGGATATGCCGCCCTCGCAAGAAGGAGAGCTCTAAAGGTATGAACAAGTAAAAGCGCACCGCCGAGGCACAAACATTCTGCCAAGATAGCGCCACCGATAGCGAGAGGTCCGTTACACACGTACGCAAACAAAAAGCAAGATCCAGACAGCGTCCTCGGCGTCCCTTCCAAAAGACGCAAGGGAGAAAAAAAGCACCGGCGTAGCCATGACGAGACGAGAGATGCAGCATCTCGTTGAAGGGAGAAAACAGACGCGATGCAGGCCCCCCATTCTTCCCTCTCCGCAAAAACAGAAACATATCACGCTGCCAACGCCCTTCCCGAACCAACCGTTTAGCCATGTATATGAACGCCCGTATAATGAGAGAGAAAGCCAATCCCGGTAGGTCCGGACGTAAAATGGGGAAAACACCAATATAGACATGCGAGCGAATTCCCAGTTCCCTTATGTATGCGACAGTGCGCTTCCAGTTTCAGACGCCGACAAAAGCCGCCGTTTTGAATCCTCACATGACGGAACAAGAGGCCGCCATCGTCCTCGCCCTCCGGCGTCCGGCGGCAGCGACGCCGCCCTCCTCCTCGTTGGCGTGCAGCATCTGTGCCTCGCGGGCGCGGCGGCGGCGGCGGCGGATGCCGGCGCCCACTGCGCCGGCCTCCTCGACGGCCTGCATGTAGTGGGCCCACTTCTGCTCCAGCCTGGCGGCGGCGGCGAAGTCGCCCCGCAGCACACGCTGCGTGTGCTGCTCCACCGTCTGCTGCCAGCCGTAGAAGCACTTGAGCCCGATGACCTCGGTCGGGTAGGTCGGTTGCTTGCTCCCCGACGGCTGCCGGACCTTGGCGTTCCAGGACAGGATCTCGCGGACGCCGGTCCAAGTCACCATGGAACAGTCATACACGACCATTCGCAGGCCGATACGGGGCCGGGAACCGCGGGCCGACGTTCGAGCCGCCCGGGATCTCACCATGGCGGCCGCCTCCGCCAGTACTAGATCGCCGATCCGGGTATTGTCCATGTCGATGCTCTTCAAGCCAACGCACTTCTTGATGACGGGCAACATGCCAGCGTCACCAAGGTTCTCGCAATAACTGACTGAGAGGTGCTCAAGCCTCGAAGCGCAAGGAGCCTTGGCCAAGTGTTCTGAAAGGATCTCGTTGGTAAGCTCTGAAAGGTCTTCCAATTCCAGGTGAGTGAGGCGGGGAGTCGTGGCAAGGATCGGCTCGAGTGCCGAGTCGGTCAGCACTCTACAGCCGTTCAACTGCAGACCTTCGAGCTCAGGGACGAAATGACCCAGAGCTTCAACTCCGCGGCTCGTCAGCTGCGAGCAGCGGCTCAAGTCCAGATGTCGCAGTTTCCTCGGTGGGGCTATCGGCCGGTTTGTCAGAATATCCACCTCGGGATCCCTGCCATGTATCATGGCCTTCAGAGCTTCGTCGTTAAGTTCCACGCAACCATTCAACACCAACCGTTCCAGATTATTCGTTTCGAAAATGGCTTGGGCCACATCGAGATTGTCGAAGCCTCTGATCTCCCCCGCTCTCACGTCCCGGAGTTTAGGACAACCGCGTATTACCATTTTGATTCCCCGGGCATCCATATGCTTGCACCAGGATACGTTAAGCATCTCTAGTTGCGGACAGTGTCGCGAGATGATTTTGCAAGTGCTGTTGGTCACTGCCGATAGACTTGTGAGGTTCAAATTCGCAAGCTTATCGTTACTCTGGATAAGACTGTGTAGTGTCGTCCGCTGGAGGTTCCGACATCCCTCCAGAGTAGCATTTATTAAATTCTTGCAAGACTTCGCGACAATTTCGGCACGCTCATGATGCTCGATCTGCAAACAACCGCGCAGGTTGAGGTCCTTGACGAAAGGACCAGCAGCAACTATTATCTTGGCCAAGGATTCTGCGGGTATCTCTTGGTAAAACTCGCTGGCATCGAATCGAGTCCATAATTGGCCGTCGAAACAGAATTTGTGAAAATATTTGTTTACTCTGGAAACACGCACGAGTTCCTTCGGACGAAGGTACGAGAGGATTTGAATTCGGATCTCGTCAGGCATGCTGGCCCAGAAGTCGTAGTGGGGCTTGCGGACGGCACCGGATCTTGGCCTCGTAGCGGCTAGATCCTGGGGGAGGGAAACGGAGCCGGGGTTCAGGCATGTCATGGAGGCATTGGCAACTTTCCGCGGCGCTAGGCGTGTTTCGATTCCTTCAAATTCAGGAAACTCAACAGCCGGAGTGCCCGGAACAGAAGGGAAGTATCCCGGAGTTGAAGTACCAGGAGCATTTTGTCCCAAGGGAGATGTGGGCGCGAGACTGATACATGATAGAGTGCCTCGGTTACCATAGGGAGCAGTATTTGCCCGCGGGCGACCTATATGAGTCAAGGACGGCGAAGAAGAGATCCGCTGAATTCCGCGGAGGAGTCTTTGACGGCGCTTCTCCTTAGGGCGATCCCCAAGCGGCGAAGAAGCTCGGGCGTCAGCCATAGGTGTAAGTGGGGTTTCAGGGTCAAGCGACATGTCCGATTCTGAAGATGACGAGGCCATGGTGAATGCGAGCAATTGTTACTGGTGTTATCGAGTCGCGTTTTTAATCCAAGGATTCAACCGTCGAACGCCGACCGTTGTGGTGTTGCTTTTGTTGCAGGTTTCGGGCCGTCGTGCTGATAGGGAGGCCGGGTAAGCCTTCAGATAGACCAAAATGAGAAGATGGCCAAGCCTGTAGCTCGCCGGTTGCGTATGCAACGATCTCCTCGGACAACCAGGTAGCCTTTCAATTGAACGCAAATGTTTTTAGAATGTCCGACGCTCTCTATCCTCCTCTTTCTGTCTCTCCGTAGCCCGATGGCTAGCAGCGAGGATAGTTAATGCCAAAATGATACTGCAGCTTTTGGGAGCTGACCCAAGAACGAAACGAGATCAATTTGAACGAGGCCCCATAGATATCGTCGAAGGAGGTCTCGGGTTAGGTGGGTGAGAACGGCTGGATTACAGCTCCCGGCTTGTAATTGACAATGACGAATGAGAGAGGTCGGTTATCCTGCTCATTTGGCTTCGAGTTAGTCTCTTATCCTGTCCAGTGAGTAGGACTTGCAACTAAAGTTGAAGCAAGGTTCATGGAAGTGCGTTTCATGCTTGGACAGGATAGTCACCACTTACAAGATAATGAGCACGGGGAGTGAGATAAGAGGAAAGGGCGGAAAGCACGCAAGGAGGCAATTGATCACAAGAGAGCAAGCGGAGTTAACGAGTGGCAGGCCGATGTCCAAAAATTTAGATATTGTAGTATAGACGGACGGATACGAAGGAGGGAGGTGGGTGAATACGCAGATAAGTTCTATCCATTAAATCGCGTTCAATATGACTTTTCAGGTGTTCATGTGGAACCCGGTCATGCCGATGGAGCGAAGAACAGAAACTGCCTTGCACCAAGCCCGGATGTACAAGTTAAGTAGAAGCTTTGTCCGTCCTTACCTTCACTGGCTCGGATTGTATTGCATCCTACTAATATTGTTGGTTGCGCGGTGTTAGTGCAGAGACCAGAAAACGCTTCTATCAGTGAGAAATCCGGCGGGGAGAGGAGCGGGGAAGGGACCCGCTACCTGACAACTTTACCAAGTATAAGAGCCTCGTCCTAGGTGGGTCAGTAGTGGCTCCGGCGCCTTGCCACGCTCATGACTTTTCGGAGGTCCAGCCAGCGCCATTTTCAACCCTCGTTACTGTCCAAGTCTTGCGGCTTTTCTATATCTCTTCGACGCCAGTATGTCCATCTAGCCAGCCAGCTTTTATTGTCTGATCCCTTTTTCTATTGGGGTATTAGCAAGCATGCCTATCATTGGGCTGCAAACTTTTGCTTCCAGATGATCACGGATTCGTGGCACGCTACCCAACTCCTAGAATAGCATGCGGACCATTGTTGTAGGCGTGTAGCACATGCACATGCAGAGTCCGATCTCCGTTGGCACATAGCCCCCTCAAACCTACCGTATATAACGCAGCAGAGAGCGCACGACCACATTAAGAATGTATGTATAAGGCGATATCCTGCAACGAAGTTTATTATAATTAACCTTCCTCCCTTCCTCCCTCTAGGACGCCGTGTTCTGGACCTACTGAATACTGGGTCTTTGGCAACTCACCAACGAACTTCGAATAAGTACAAACAGTGGGGTAGCCGCCGCTCTTGTCTCGCCAACACGAGTGGAAGAGTTGGCTGTTGTAAGCTACATGGGGCTCAGAGAATGGTCCCTTCGTACAGCTAGCTGCATGATAAGCAGCTAAGAAATTGTACTAGTTCAGGGGGTTCAGCACGCCACCATTTCGACAGCCTGTCAGCGGTGCTTCTGGAACAGTGCTTTGGAAACGGCCTTGCTTATAGTTGGTACTTCGTATAACCCGTTGTACGACTCTCGGGCATCCAACCGCGCAGTAACAGAACATTGATCCGAGAAAGGCCTCGTATCTTGCCTGCCATACCATATCGTACTAGGAAAGTATAAGTCTAGATAACCTCTACCTGCCATCTGGTGCGCTATCCGGGTTGAAGATGATGGTAGAAAATTTCACCAGGATTCCCCATTACCCCGCCAAACCACAAGACTTCGCTCTCAACGCACCGAGTAGCCTACGATCTAGCCCCCCATCTAGCGACAACTTTGTTTAGACTGGCTATTCGCCTTTTTTGCGAGGTTTCTCTGTTCACCGTGTCCTTATCGGATAACCGGTCATCACTCCTGAAGAATGCTTCATTGGCATACCTAGTCATGAGGATCTAAATTCGTCTCCTTACAGGCCTTACTTTGTATATCGCGGATCATTATCTTTGATCATATCCATAGGTCGTATGACCGGGGCGTCCACATGGCCAACCTCGCTGGCCCACCCCACCCAGACAAGACGAGATCTTCCGGAATGCTGGCAGCCTTCGCAGGGGTCTTGTCGATAAAGGGGGGGGGGCCACCATCTTTCGCGACTGACTCGTGGACAATGCTTAGTCATTTTCACCGCTATCGCGCAGCCGGAGGTTTGCAACCAACACAGAAGGGACGGCGCGACTAGGTAGGCTCAACACAACGCTACTTGCTTACTAACTTACTTGATTCCTAGTGCTTTGCCGAATAATGCATATAATCACAGGCCATGTCAAAAATACCCCAAATATTTATTTGATATTACTCGGTGAAGCGCCCTGTCAACTAGTACTACCTACCTATGTCGACAAACGGTGCGTTTAGCTCAAAAAACACCCAAGCCCCCTCGCGGGTGCGTCTCAGGCGTTTGATCGGCTTTCGCTCGAATAGAAGATTCAACGTCTAGTTGAAGGATGTTCTTCGTCGTGGAAAGTCGTCATTAGCTCGTAGGGTTACCCATGTGTTGAGCTACGAGATTTCGCCCAAGCAATTGGCTATATTGAAAACTATGGAAACGGAGTCCGGTGGGAAAGAGGTGAACCTTAAAGCACATGATCCGGGGACAGGGCAGGTGGCTTTTGTAAAGTATTATACTTTTTCGGGTATCGCATTCCCTCTACTGATTTGTCTGGCGAATAAGAAGCGTGGCTAATCTCTGCAGCACGCCTACCTCAATACTATTGTGCTCAAATGTCGCTCGTGCTGATTATAACCCGAGAGGTATACCCCCGAGAACCGACCCTCCCGTGCCGAGCCCGGAGCGGAAGAGGAGTTAGCTTCAATCCCATTGCGACGTCAATAACCCCTCTGTAATAGCCCCACGTAGCCAGAAGCGTTGAGGAGCGCAACACCAACCGTCGATTTCTCACGCTATACCAACCAGTACTGGAATCAGAGAAATCTCGATAGCGTGAATGTCGTTGATAACTTAAAAAGTAGCATTTATCCCCAAAGAAACCTGCATTGTCAGTCTTGTAATATTGTCTGTCGAACATGGCACAACAGCGCGTACACGAAGGAAAACTGGGAATAGTGACAGGGGGGTCGAGGGGAATTGGGGCGGCAGTGGCCCGCAGGCTGGCGGCCAAGGGCTGCAACCTGCTCCTGGTATACACGAGCGACTCCTCAACCGAGCCGACGCGGGCGCTGTGCCAGGAGCTTTCTTCCGCGCACGCCATCAAGACCTCCGCCGTGCAGGCGGACCTGCTGAAGGCCGCCGAGGCGGCGCCGAAGATTGTGCAGGCGGCGCGGGACTTCTTCGCCTCGTATCACCAGCAGCCAGCCGGAAGTAGCGGGGAACTCGTGGTCGACATCTTGGTGAACAACGCGGGCGTGTCGTCGAACCAGTTCCTCAACGACGAACGCAAGGGCCCTATCACGGCGCAGGAGTTCGAGCGCGTCTACGCCGTCAACGTGCTGGCGCCGCTGCTGCTGACGCAGGCGCTCGCGCCGCACCTGCCGCGAGATAGATCGGGCCGAATCGTCAACGTGTCGAGCGTCTCGTCGTCCATCGGCTACGAGGGCCAGTCCGTCTACGCGGGGACCAAGGCCGCCCTCGAGGCCATGACGCGCTGCTGGAGCCGCGAGCTCGCCGGCCGCGCCACCGTCAACGCCGTCAACCCGGGCCCCGCCTGGGGTGACATGTACGCCGAGGCCGGGCCCTCGTTCTGGCGCATCAACCAGCCCTACGTCGACGCCGCGCCCCTCGCGCGCTACGACGGCGAGGAGGAGGTCCGCCGCATGGCCGGCGCCGACGCCGACCGCTTCGACGCCCTCGTCCGCAACGAGATGGGCGGCCGGCGGCCGGGATTCACAAGCGAGATCGCCGGCACTATCGAAATGTTGTGCTCCGAGGAGGCCGGGTGGACGACGGGGAGCGTTGTCTGTGCCAACGGCGGCATGAAGATGTCGATCGCATAGTGCTAGCGGCCAATCGAGCTACTGGGCTGTTCATGTATAAGATAGTGCTGGACACGGTTGCAACGGGAGTGAGTTACTGCCGGTATATAGGTCTAGGGATTGAATAATAGACTCATGCTAGTGTTTGGTTGCTCCAGTGGTTCCGTGGCTGTTGTTGATGATGGTAAAGGAGTGCTGCCGCAACGTTGACGGAGACCTCAGATATGTGATCTAACTTGCACCGTCCTGGATATCTCATGGCGTTAACAGCTGTTCTACTATTGGGGAGAGCAATTGACTACGTTGTTGTGCTTGTTAGGACGTTTAATGTCGGATGGCGATGTCGAAGTTTCAGTAATCGGCCACCTTTTCACGGTCGTCTACCAGCATTCCTATTAGCTATGTCCTGGCCTCTACGGAGCCTAGATAACATAAAAGTGGCGACGATCCTCTTATTGATATTCTTCCACTCTTTCTCATTAGACACTCTGCCCTTGCGTAGCCGTGCTCCAGTCTGTGGGGTGTTTCTTTTTGCATATGCTGGGTATCCTACATTGCCAGACCCTGCTTTTGGCAAGCGATTCCTCCGCTTCCTCTCGCTTAGCATGTGCGCAAATATCCGAGCTGCAAGATGTCACGGTTATCGCTAAGTCGGGGGATTGACATATAGCAATAAGAATTCTACGGGTTGACATCATATAGCCGGCGGGGAGACGCCGTGGCCCCTGCTGGCAAAGTACGTAGTGGCTGTAGGCTCCGATGCCTAGGATTCGCGGTGATCCGTCCTGGACAGCCAGAGGATACTGTAGCTACTATATTTTGATTCTATGATAACCGCTGAGGCGTCCGCCCCTAAGCGATCACCGTGCAGCTACCAAGCCTCCGTCCCCTAGAGGTTTGCGCTTGCCACCCAAAAGGATAAAAAATGTCCGTTGATCTCCTCACTGGGGCATGGTCACCGAGACTGTCCATGTTGACGCCGTCTGTTATTCAAATAAAGGGCGCTTCAGCGCGGCCAAGTGCGAAGAAATCACCGTTCCTAAGACAGTGCAAACCAGTAAGCCGGTACAACTATTCTGGGCTATAGATAGTTATAGAATTACCGAAACGTCGCATGTACTGCGTAGTGTTCGAGACGCTACCTCTGCCATGCCCCTTATTACGGGACATGGCCTCTGAGCCGGGAGACGGCGCCTCTGCTACGTGCAAGCTCGGCGGGCTTCCGTACTACGTACAATAGCCGACATGTTGAATGTCGCTCAGCTACCTTTTAGCTGTTGATGTGCCTGCAACTCCAGCTTTCATTTTGCCACCTATACCAGTGATCATTACGTTCTTGACAAGTCTACTGGTGCCGGTGCTCTTTCGACCTGGACTCCTGATCAGAAGACCGCCGCGTTTGTCGAGAATCAAAAGGGAGTGTCCGATTACTCAGGCGCAGCTTTATGCTTGATGCCGGTATTCAAGCCGGTGAACTTGACGCGGCAGCCAACAAATACGGAGTAACTGCTGTCGGTGGCAAGTGTAAGGGGGCCGGCGTTACCACGGGTTTTATGGCTAGGATAATGGCCATTCACCAGCGATGTTTATAGTCGGGATGGGCACCGGTAAGGACCTGGACATCGACGTAGTGCTCCCTGAGATAGTTCGTTACTGCCGAAGGGAAGCACAGCGTAGATCTATTCTATGCTCTTGGTGGTGACGGCGGCTCTAGTTTCGGGATTCTACTTGCTTCACCGGCAAGGTGTCTACGAAGGTGACCGTCTCCGGCCTGCATGGCCTTTACCCTCAGCAGCGGTAACGTAATCGACAGGCTCATCAGCCTCTTCTGGTTATCATGTACACTTGTCGGCGCTAATATCTCGAGCACACTCCCAAGGGCCATAATGGGTATGGAAGACATCTCCCCGCACTCCGAAGGCGTAGACGGCTTTACCTTGAGCATGTTGCATCTGGCTCGTGCTGGGTACGACACTCGATAAGTTAGTTCATGGCCTAAGTAGTGCCGTCCGCGACCTGTAATTCGAGGAGATTGGTTCAAGCCAGACCCTAACTACTACGAGCAATGACGGCTTTTACGATACTTCGACTTCTCGCTTCCCAGTAGAGATAGTCATTACGGTTGCCACGAGCAACTGGGAGGATGAACCCGCTCCCACTTCGTCTATAGATGCTCCCCGCGCCATCATCCTGCGGAAGCTTGAGGGGAGATCTCTAGTCTCATTCAGTACGACATGAAAGACTGTAAGCCCCTGACACCGCCGGGCTGCTGACGAGCCGACCTGGAGCGCCTCGGTCTTTCTCTACATCATGGGCTACAAGTGGGCCGGCGGTGTGACGAACGAGAAGTCACGCGTGAAACACCAGGGGATCATGGATGAAGCACTGGGACCCCCCGGGACCTCTGCCTGCAGAGATCGAGGAATGCTCCTCCTTGATCAAGAGCGAATAAACCCCAAATTTATAGCAGACACTCTACGGCAGACCGGACGTCTGTACCAAAAGCGGAAGGTCGTGGCGTGCTGAGCCTCCTCTATCGTGCTGTCTGTCGAGATTATCGAGTATGAGCTGGCGATGATAACCGAATAACCAACCAAGCCCTCACTTAACTTGGCGAGGACCTACTATTCGCCTTCAGAAGAATATGAGGCGGATTCCCATAATACAGATGGAATTATGTGACTTGTCTTACGTAAAATGTACGCCTTCTTCAGGGCTTGACTGTTCTGTTTCTCACATCGAGCGCTCAGCGTCAAGTTCAAAATGCTGTCTCTGAGTCACACTGGGGTTGACTTGAGACAGGCGTTGAGCTCTCCCTATGTCGATGGCTCCTCAGTGCCTTACATCCTAATGCTTGCGATTGAACCGAGTCGAAGACTCTTTTGATGTACTCGAATCGCCCACCCACACGTGTCGCTTTGAAGCTTACGTCCACACAGCAGCATGACTTGTCGTCCAGTCTCGCGCCTAGAATGTTTATTAGACTTCTCATACTCCCCTTGTTCGCCCCGCTCTTCCCCTAGGATGAGGACATCTTCCGGGATTCGCCTGAAAGTTGATGTTGCACACAAGCACTCCTGAATGCATCGCCTAAATACTAGATAAACGTCCATTGGCTCACAGTTATGCGATGATCGCGTAACGGATATTCTATAGGGAACTGAATCCAAACGCCACTAAGCGGTCCTGATGGTAGCTTTAATGGTAGGAAAGCGAATAATGACCACATAGAGTATGCAGTCCGTCCGTCTAGGTAATGTGGCTTGGATGAGAAAACTTGACCGCCTAACTTGTTAGCAAGCCAGGCGTCCTCCCGTCGGGCACTATCGCACAAAGAGGATGCCTCTCGATGCACTTCAGGAATGACGCATCGACAAACAACGGTTGGTTTGAGACGAGCACGAGAAGCGCTGCCTGACCGCGGCTGCACGAGCCTGACGAGTTATCATACCTTAGGCGCAGCTATCAGTTGATGGCAGGTAGTTCCGAAACCCGCGAAGACAGAACCTGAGCAGAGACCCCTATGAGGTCACGGATGTAAGGTACGGAATAGCATGGATAATTTGGTTGGTCGACAGCGAGCCGTCAAAATATGGAGCCCGTCCTTGCCTGCCATGTTTTTCGGTGTTGTAAACTGGGGATTTGTTAGGTTCGCAGCGAAATGTGGCTGAGTGAGGCAGCCGGCAGTTAGTTCCTGAGCTGTCTTAGATCGGCCAACTAGCCTCCCCACAAAACATCGAAACCAGTACATGAAACATCGACTTTTTTTCAGCCCGGACTTGATTTGGAGATACGTCAGCGTGGCCATCCTCAGGGCCGTGACTTGATTTTGTTTTTCGCCTCTCTATCCACTATGCAGGTGAGTTGTCCAACATCCAACAGCTAATCCGTTATAGTCAGGAACCGTGAGGCCTCCTTACCCCGAGTGGAAACTTAACAGGTTCGATTTGTCCTTAAGCTAGGATCCGCATGGAACATACGAGAGAGCGCATATTTCGTACCTGTACAATAGCATTTTGCCCACGGTCAGTCGGGGCCTCAGTCGGGGCATGTGGGGAGGCGGTACCGTTTTTACCGTGGTTGCACCCGCAGCTTGTGAGTTGCCGCGATTCATCCATAACGGCTGTGCCACACAAGCCACGTCCAAGATCTGCTGACTTCCACATGGGGCAAACGTGGATGTGCCCTTTGGAACGTTACAAGCCACGCGGTTTAGACGACCTCCATCGGCTTGCATCCTGTTGCAAATTCGATTGATTAATCTTCGGCTCGAGTGGCTACTGTCAAGCCGGCAAGGGGCTTTCCGAATACGACCCAGGATGACTATTGGAAAGCCCAAAAAATTGCCATGGCAAACGAAACTCTCCTAATGCAGTAATCCCTAAAACATAATATCGGACCATGGTCCTTCCAAACAGGCTCCGTCGTCGCAAAGAGCAAGGCCGGCGCCCAACCAGGCCGTCATTGACTCATCGGCTTTGCGTCCGTAGGTGACGTTGATATATACACAAGGGGAGTATACCTCGCTTCTGGTGTATGTCAGGCTACTGCAAACAGACAACTTCGGGCTTGGAAACATCGCGCTTGCCTGGACGGCTGCACCACTGCACTCTGCGGCTGTGACCTGTCAAACGGTGCTTCCTCTTGCGCTTACACCTATTGCACGTCCCTGAAGTCAACTGATGATAAGAAGACCCGTATTAAGGGCATTCAGGTTGAGGAGGGCTTCACGGGCTCATATCTCCCTCCCTGATACCTTTTCGATGCGTTAGCACCCTGTTTGACCCACCGGTTTTGGCTCCCAGCGCTTGCTCTTACGCCTCTTTGGCGTCAAATCAGGGCACATGATAGCCCTCCTGGGCTTACCCAGTTCTAAGACGTGCTTCATCGTGGATGGGCTTCCACATCAAGTTGCACACTCGGATGAGGGGTCAGCTGTCATGCGACTCAACTTCTTTGAGCGCCGTGACGCGTAGAATGTGTATGCCTCTATCAATGGCGTCGTTGGCCAAGGCGAAGGTAGTCAGACACCGCCCGGCTCTGCTTGTCGACTGCTGCATGTCCTCAAAGCCTGCTCTGTGATACTGTAAGCTGCATATTACATAGTGCATCATTCTAGGTTGAAGGCGGCAAAGTGCGGATGCGGGGACGCCGCTGCTAGCCTTGCTCCTTGTTACCGTAACGGGCAACACAAAAATAGTACCGCGTATCCACCACTTCGGCACAGGCCACGGCGTACCTCCGCAGATCATAAGGTCGTCTATACATACTTCTGGGGTAACCTGTAGCTAAACTCGCATGAGACGCGCAGCGAAAAGCATACGGGCCTTTGGCGCTCGGTTAGTATGGTATTTTCACCGATTCCTTATTAAACCGTGTTTTCCCGAGTTCTCTCAAGTACATCCATATAGGTAGGTACACACTCGGTAGGCGGTATTGAATTCAAACGATGCGCCGTAGACAAAACTTCCTCAAAACCAGAATAGAACGGCCCTTCGGTGGCAGGTGCCCGCCATTGTATTTGTTCAGATAGGTGTAATGAATATATTCAATGCTGTTGGTGATTTTACGACCGGGTGACTTTCCCCATATGCTCGGGGATACTGATCTCGTTAGGCTAAGGTCTGCAAATCATTGTCTCTGGAGTTAGACCCGTTGCCAAGAGACAATATTCATTCGCCTCGGAACTCCTTGGTCTACTGTTATATCATTTCACGATTATCAGCTTTTTGTTTCTGTATTGGCTCGACGTAGCCTATGATACACATATCACAAGACGGCATTAAAGCCGAGCAGGAGCTAAGCCCGCTGATGCTCCGGTAATGGCGTTGGAGTCTGCCAAAAAGAGATAATGCCCCAGAGTCGGGACCCAGATGATGCTCAGGGACGTCCGGGGATCCGCACTAGTACATGTTCCGTGATTGACTCTAACCCTGCGTTTGATACCTCCAAGTGCCTCCGTTCCACTAATTTTGAGAGCTTTTATTACGGCATGCGCGTTCACCCTGCTCTCCGTCTTTCTGTCTACATGGCTTACTGAAGAGTATGCATGGAACAGGCCCTGGGACTTTCCCTAGAATTTCTTGATTTTAGGACCAATGGAAAATCGGCCTCGGCCCTACTCCACTTCGGCCCTCCTCCGGCCCAGGTTGGCTTTCCAATCAGAGATCAGAACAGCCATTTCCCTTCAGCACACCTTTATTCACCGTCCGCCGCTAGCATGGGTCTCGGCTCTGGTATATGTCAACTACAGGCTGTCGTTAAATCTCGAGGCCACTCTCTGATTTCCTCCCCTTCGTTCTTGTCAGACGGGCTCGCCCTTTTCTGGTAGTCTAGCACGTCCGAACTCAGTAAATGCTACGCGCGGCGTCCCATGATCACCGCGCGGCGTCAATGCAAATTCCTTGACGCTATAAGCGCCTCCTTGGTGAATCTGGATTGGGGTTGCGTCCCCCATCGAAGATCTAGGTGCCCTGACCGAGACGCCTGTATCCCCAGACGAGTCTCACCCTCAGGGGGGCTGTCTAAAGCTGCAGACGACTGCTTTGGGAAGCTCTAAGATCCCTTGTCGGGCGAAGGAGAGTGAGCCGAGTCGAGATGTTATATCGCGCTTAGGGGGTATAATGTACTCACAAGAGCCGCACAGAACCCATTTCCCGTCTCGCAGCCAGTAGAAACACCATGATCGAGAGGTTTCAAGCTCTCATCCTACGATTTAATGACTGGCGCCTCTCGCATTTCGCTTATCTGCACGTCACATTATGTCTCCTCCACAGTCTTGCGTATGCAGCATGCAAACTCCACGATGCCGGAACTCCATCCGCATCGGAGTGGCTCAAACTGAGATATGATCAGACGACAACCATGCCATTGATCATCTTGTTCAATTTCCGGCCTCCATCAGATGCACGTTAATACCGAGTAGCTGAGCATCCCTTCGCTCGTTACTCTGCGGCGTATTGCTCGGGCCCACTCCGGATATCTTGTCTGGGTTACAACTCTACAGATCGCAGTAGCGCATCGACCAGTCGAATCACACCTTGAACGGCTCCGTCCTTTCTAGGCACTCCGGCATATTCGTCCGTCCACCTATATCTATGGAGCGCAGGGCAAGGACGTTAGAGCGGTATCAACACGGTGACTCATGAAAGGTAGGGTTTCCTCTCTTCGTTGGGGTTCTTCACGGCTTGTTGCTTGATGGTGGCTTCTAAGCAATCTCCCGGTACGAAGGGATAGGGAGATATCTAGTTATCTGTTCGTAGTTAATATTGTCGTGCCTCCTTGACATGTAACATCAATCTAGGAGATATGAGCTAGTAAGGCTTGCCCTAACAATGGCCAACTTTTACTAAGTAATAAATCTAGGCTATGAAAGCCACACCGGTTGAATTCTTTCCGAGCCAAGAAATATCTGCTTGTCCAACTTGTATACTGGGCCAATATTGAGTATATCAACGCCCTTGCTGAGCGTCAAACAGGCTTACTTGGCTCAAATAAGAAGAAGGGTATTTGTAAACAATATTGTCTATGTCAGTAGGATGCATGCTGCTAATGACGGAGTCATAGCGACCTTCAATGCTGCTCTTCCCATTTTTCATTGCAGGCACCTACTTGTTCGCCATCTCTTCCAAGGTTTCGTCTCCGTTTCCTCTGATCCAGCACTAAACCAGGGCGGACAGTCAGCCGCCTTAATAGGTTATGTTTGGTACGTACCAAAGTTACTTCCAAAGTTGGATAATGTACCGGTACGGAGGGCCCAGTGGCGGCTGCACGGACCACTATGCACTTTTCAGCTGGATTTGTTCACGGCTATCATTCTGATTTGTCAGTCTTCTCGCGAATTTTGGGCTACCATCTGCAAGGTCGCAACACAGCCCACCGGAGACGGTGCTACGGGGCCATTTCTTTGCCGCGCATGACAAGGGATCGGTCTAAGGTCTATGACAATCGCACATTTGCAGGCGGAAATGGTATTCTTACTATGCCTGCTATTGCCTGCCTCGGCGCTGGCCTGGCTGGATGGTGCAGCCTGCATATGCAGTCATGCAGGGCTCCAGCCCCGGCCCACAGGAGCCCAGCAGGAATCTCCCGAGTGATCCAGTGAGGGAAAGGCGAAAGTCGAAAGGAAACAGCCGGTTCCCAGTCACAGCCCCATTGTGAAATGTGTTTTAGGCATTTGGGCAATGTCGGTCGGAGCTGCGGTACCGTCCACACTTTCGCGTAGCCCCCGTAGTACAAGGGTTCAGTTATGTAGGGTGGAACATGGAACATTTTGCTATAACACACCCCGCCTCCCACTCATCACATGAGAGTCTTACCCTCCTTTTCCTTCTTCACGAGTCCTTCGTCCACCATTCGCTTCTTTTTCTTTGCGGTTGTAGGCTGCTACGTAATAATACCCGTGTCTTGGGACCGCCTAGCGCCGGCACCGTATTTCTTCTATATTATTATTCACACCTTTTCCCAAATACCTAAAAAGGACCTCACATCTCGCAAGCACTCCCCTCGGCCCTCTCCGTATATCCTACCGCCCGCCGCCCCCATACTACCTCCATCATGCCTCCGCAGTTATTACCCGCCTCTGCCGCGGCTTTCGCACCTCGTGCCCCATCTGTCAATGTCGTCTTGGGGTCGAAGGTCGAACCGTGGTTAACACAGACCCTCAAGCGCATCAACAAGGTCAAGCGCCCGTTGAACAGCGTACCCCAACACCAGAGGTGTCTGACGGAAACTCTGTCCTCGCCGAATGCGATCTGGACGTTGACTTCGTTAATGTTGCCCAATGCGCCGGAACCTGAGTTGCGCAAGGATCCGAACCCTTTAATAGAGGCCATCTTCAACTACAAGCTCGTGCACATCGAAGCATATATCGTTCACGTCGACATGGTCCTACGCAACGAGGTCGCCTTCAAACTGACGCCGGACTCCATAGAGGCTTTGATAGAGCACCACAAGGATATCTACTGCGTTGATGCCAAGGCAAACACTTATGACTGGTCCGAGAAAGAGCAACAAGCCAAGAAGTTACACGAAGCGTTCGTCCAGGCAATCAACAAGTACGTTTACAGGACTCACGTTTCCGCGCTCGAAGGACTAGAGGAGGAGGGTGCTGGAGAGTTGCTTTGTGGGAAAAGTGAAGAGGTCAAGAACAGCATCACGGGACTCCTCAACAAGCCCCTGCTTCCGCCACCCCCCAGGATCGTTGACGTCGTTCGACAACCTCCCTTATTGCCCAGCTCACCGGTAGGCGCAAACATATGGTCCCAGTCGACTCCCTCGCCAGCATTGCCTGCTCCGGTTGATTCATGGCGTGTGTTGCCTTCAAGCCCGAGCGTTACTTCTAGCTCGGCGGACTCCGGCAACACACCCATCTGGGCTAATATGGGCCTGCAAGATGTCCAGCTGCCTTCGCCGACTTCATCATACAGCCAGCCCTTTTCTACGGCAGGTCTCTACTACAGTTCACCGATGGTGTCTGCTCCCATCCCGGCACTGCCCCTTCCTAGCATGCTAGCACCACAATGTGGGGTTGGTGCTGGGTATGGTGGCTTTGGCTGGGACCGGTATCAAGAATACACACCTACCATGTGACAATCACCGTCTGTGACCGGGGACAGTCTCCCCGTGGTTACATCTTCCTCGCGGTGACTTAAATTCCAGCTGCAGTTACGGTTGTCGCCTTCGCCATTCGGACGGGTTTTAAGCAGCGGGTTTCCAACATCTACAGGCATTTATCGGCGTTTTTTCTGCATTATCATCGGGAAAGATATCACGGGAAGCCTTTTTTCGGAATTTTTTTCATCGTTGTCTGTTTTTAGCGGGCGAGCATTTGTTTTTTCGGGGAAATCTCATATCAGCACAACCGCTAGCCCGGTCATAAGGCTTTTATACTCCTCATCAGGCTGGACTAGGTGGATGTCTGATCGCATTTACAAGCAGGGCAGGGCCTCGTGGTATTTGAGGCTGGATTTCTTTTTTTCCATCGAAAATTAAAGAGGTACAAGCAGCAATGCACCCATACCATCGCCCAGGAAAGATCGGGCCAGGCATACTTGGATTTTCGGATTCCAAAAAATTGTTGTCTCCTTTTTTCTTTTTCTATTTTGGTATACGGCATAAAGCGGCTTTCTTAGAGATACCCCCGACATCGCTTTTCGGACAGCAACTCGGCTCTGGTCCGGGCACTTGCTTTAAGCATATTTGCTTTCCCTTGGCCTTGGTTACGTGTTACGAATGAATGAACGACCTAATGACGAATACCCTACGAGCTAATGACGACTTTTCACGACGAAAGAACATCCTTCAACTAGACGTTGAATCTTCTATTCGAGCGAAAGCCGATCAAGCGACAACGGATTATTCGATGGACGTATGCATGGGCCGGTTCCCATTAATGCATATCCCACGGTCGATTCCTTCACTTCGTTTCGTGGCCGAGACATTCGATGTCATCTGGAATGATATCGTCAAGGCTGGCACTGGTTGCTAAAACGAACCAAGGCTCTTTTGCGCCTCCGTAATGGAAGTCATGGCAAGATTGACTCCAACTGGAAACGCAATCGGCGGGACTGGAAAGCGCGGGAAGGGTCTCACGATCCAAGAAAAGATAAGCTGGGCATCGATATACGAAATCTCTGCGGGACAGGGAGGTGCGAAGCCGCCTACGAGCCGCCGTTGCCGCCGTATTTCCGGAAGCTGGCGCGAGCAATCTACTGCATCAGAGCAATGCCGCCCCTCGAGGTCAAACAAGCGCCGCGCCAAGTTGAATTGGGTTTTAAAGGCGGAACACTCTGCTAGTCGGAGAAGACAAAACCTACCCGGACTTCTGGCTGACTGGCCGCACTGACCGATGAAAGGTTGCGAGCGAAAGAAGATGGCCACCCGGGAAAGATGGCGGCAATTCTGTAGCTCATCCCACTACATCCTGGCCCATCCCTGCAGAACACAGTTCGCAGTAGGCTCTCTGGGATTGGGTGAAGGAGAGCCACAAGGGGGAATACTGCTGTACATGTATGGTAGTAGGAAGGCTTGGTATTTTGGCATGGGATGCTGGTTCTGGGTGCTTGTGGTGGGCGTACGGGCCCTGGCGGCAACGGATGCTCACTCTAGCACTGCTATTCCCTCTTGTTGTTACTTCATACGTTAAATTGAACTCCTAAGTTCATTTGGAGATATATTTCTTGCGCATGTGACGACCCGTTCTCCTGCGGGGCCGTAAGACTAATAGCGCATTATAATTCTTAACTAACAGCTACAGCATCGCTGGGTGTTGAACACTTCCTATAATCAACTAAGTTAGACTGTCCGAGAGAACGTGGTTATCTCGTTCAGCCTTGCCTCGTGCGATTTGTCTACATAACCTCAGCTAGATATCTTTTTCCGGAATACTCGGTTCACAGAGTCACCGGTTAATAAGGAGAACACAACGCAAGCCAACCACTTGTTTTCGACTAGACTTGCCCGAAACCATCTGGGGCGTTTGCTCAGAGCAGGGGCGCCAGGTCCGCCCGCATATTGAGCGGCATGACCGCTGCTGCGTGCGTACAAAGGGCTGCGATTCACATGGAGGGTGCTTAGGTGATGCTGACGAGCATGCGCTCCCACTCGACGGCGACCGCATGCATGCATGCGTCCGCACCCGCGTACAGCGTACACCGGGAGACTGATGCCTAGTCCACCCCCATGATAAAAACAGGCGCGACGAGACCCGTCGGGGTAATGCGCGTCATACATACCTGCTTGTTATGCTGTGGCATTGCAGCGTGTAGCCTAGGGAGCGTCTGTTGGCGTCGGGCACGTAGCTGATTCCATAGGATAACTCCGGGATTCGAGATCTATTTAAAACATGAGATTTCCGCGCTCGATATCTTCAACACCACGGATAGCACATCACTGTGGCTGCCCGACGGTCTGGGGACGGCTCTCAACCCCCCTGTTCTCCCTTGTCAGGTCGCTCGCCTGTCCAGAAGGGGAAACGGCGCGGGAATGTGGTAGCGAGAAGTGGGGTTGAAACGAGACGGCAATACCAGCTTCGCGGCCCAGCTCATTCATTGGTCAGCGTACGAAACGAAACATTGCCAGATCGGGGATGTCGGGTCCACGGCTGCAATGGGAACGGGCTGTATTACGACCTACATAAGTACTAGTCGGTAAGGAAGTAAGTAGTATTAACGTTGTCAGCTTCTACTCTGTCAGAACCCTAAATAAGTCTATCTTCAAAACGTCGTATTTGGCTACCCACCTAGGTAGCTACATAAGTTTGGATAACCTTATTTCTGGTACCACCAGACCTCAAGGGACTTGCGCTACATGCCCTACTACAGTGTGTAACGACTATCACTTTTCCAGAAACCCTAGGACTCCGTGGACATCTGCTCCCACCTACCTGCGTGAAAAAGCTCCCAGTCGCTGAATTCATCGGGATCCGGTTGCCACTGTCTTCAGGGTATGGATACTTCCGCCCCAATGCTACGGCTCCCGTGTGACTATACAACAGAACCAGGCTAAGCAAGCACCTAGTTAGGTAGACCCAACAGCCCGTAGCCCCCAAACCCGGGGGAATGGAAAGAGATCCGTCAGTGGGGAATGAAGGACCCCTACGTACGTAGGCCTATGAATATGCAACCCAAACCTGCATCATCAGGCTCTGGCACGGCTTCGCAATGGCCGCTCAGGTCACTCAGCCTTACGTTGCCGCTGGAACCCACAAGCTGTCCCGCCATGTGCTATCATCCACGACGCAGAGAGACGTTCCGTCCCCCGCCCCCGTGCATCTCGCAAGCTCCAGTTGCGAGCCAAGTTAAACGACGGTGCTGCCGCGGCGCGCTGCTGCGCACCCCGTGCGTGTTGGTCAACGTTGAGACCTGCTTCGTCAATCACATCAGGACGAGCGATAGTCAGGGTTGCTGGTCCCTCCCCAGCGGACGGTGAGTGCCGAATTAGGGACTGTCGAGATTCTGGAAGCAGCCGGAGCAAGAACCGGGCGCTACGTAGTAAAAGATCAATGAACAGTTACAGAAGGAGGAGGGCGTGAGTCAGAAGACGGCTGAGAGGGCCAAAGGCTCGGTAGAGAATAGGGATAGGGGATACGGCAGCCTAGACTACGCCCGCGGTGTCCCCGATTATTAGCGGTGAAGACGCCGCTGCTGCGGGCTCCCGGAATATCTGCAGCGTCGCACGGGGAAACCCCTGCCGCCTCCCCCCTTTTGGTCCGCTGCCTTATATGCCGGCCTCCAAGCGCTCAGGTAAGGTTCGCGCGGAATCCCGCCGTCCGTGTCTGACCCGTGGCATACATACACTAAATAACTTAGTAGCATATCCATTCGCTTATGAGGGGATGCGCCACCGACCCCGACGCTCTGGATGTGTCCCTGGGCTTACTGCTTCGGATAGGCAGGCTACGAGGGCGACTATCAAGTCCCTTCCGTATCCCCTAGATGACCCCAACGCCCAATGACCTCACCCCGTAGATCCTGCTTGAGTACCTGCACCTATTTATAAGATGGTCTTCGAACACGGTTGCCAGCGTGCGGCCGTTGGCAGCCCCGTAAAGCGACCCTCCGTACCGGAGTCCTACGGCAACAGCCCCATCGCATTACACGAGGGAGCCCTGCATGCAAGCTTATTTATGTACTTTATGCTGCAGTAACGTCGGCCCTTAGCTCCCCTCCAGGGGGACAGCGCCGTCATCCCATCGTTTCACAGCAGCGGAGGGGAGATTTCCACTGGAAAGGCAACGGTACCCGGCGCAGACGGCCGCCTCCTTGTCCGGACGCATATCTATTCGGTCCCGAGGCGCGGGTTCGCGTTTGTGTATGGTATCGCAGCCAGGGCATGTACCTAGGTATGAAGGTAGCACTGGGCACGGGCAAGGTTCGTTTGGGCGCAACACGTGTGCGCCCGGCGCTAGACACCGCCGCCCGCGGCGACGGTGGTGGTGCTCTGTTCTGGAAGGCGAGGTTTGTTCGAATGTATGGCTCGCGCTTGGGCCCACAGCACGGTGCTCGGTCGTGTGAATCACGACCCAGGTGGAGGTACCGCTATCGGTCCGTTTACTTCTCCGTGGGCCTGGGCGGCAGAGACGGGAGTGTGGATTTTCCGGGAATTCGGATTTCAGGGGAGCTGCTATCCTGGAACGCGTCCAGTGTTACACAAAGGCGTCAGGGGTTATTCAAGCCTGGGCTAAGCTCGTACCACTGCTCCTTAAATTAACCTGGCTCGAGAAGCTTAGGTGCTCTGTAAATTATGGAAGCTATGTGACCTAAAAGCTGGAGAACTGATTGTGTTTCGGGAAACTTTACGAGTTAATGCTCATGTAACCAGCTCTCAAGTATCCTACGTATTCTCCTACATGATCGACACCCTAAATTCCGCAATAAAACACGCCGCCTCTCGTTGTACGGCGGCATCTATTCGAGTGGCCCCTATTCCGCTAGCTCGCTTAAGGAGCTCCCTGCGCTCTGGGTCCGCGAATAGCGGCCCCACTCGGGACTACGCTATTTACCGCCTAACCCCTATACGCCGCGGGATCGGGCGGGAGGTGCTAGGCCCCAGCCGAATCAACCGGAGCTGAAGTAGCCGAGTATACTCATACACGCAAGGCAAGCCAGACCCTCGGGGAGCCAATTACGCAGTCGGGGCCGAGCACGTTAGTAGTCATACAGGGATACGACCAGTCGCAGCAGATGCAGAAGGGGGAGTGTTGTATCCTACGAGACGCGTAGTACAGATGCCTCCCTTGCCAGCGATCATAGTTATGTGCCTATTGAATGAGAGACCCCCAGGAGTAGTCAAGGGGTAACCGGACAACAAGAGATTCCTGGATTGTCCTTTCCCAACCCCCTTCCACGAGAGACGCAGCGAGGGTGCTGAGAGGCGAACGCCCCATAGGGCAATATCGTATACCATCCTAGAGTATCCAGTGTACGTAGTCTTGGGGAATTGCTAAAGCATGTTCCCTTGACTAACGGTTTTGCGCTGGCTTTCAGCAGCAGCTATGCCCTGGCCCAATAGAGCCTGATAATCTTTATCGTCACGAAAAGACATTTCAGTCTAGCCGTTATATATATCCCCACCAAATAATCAAAAGGCGGCGTGACTTGGATGCTATCCATTGAGGCTTCCTCTTTTGGTCGCTTCATATAATCGCCGTTTTAATCGCCCCGGAAAGCTTTTTAGACCAGTATATTGATCATACGACTCGCTGAGGACAAGTGCCATCACCGAGATACCAGGCGAGGCCCGAGACTTCACACTTGGACATGTTGGTCAAGGCGAACTGGAGAACGAGGAAAGGAGGCTAGCCGTGGGCAGCGAAAAGTTAATTGATGTAACTATATGATACTTGGCGAGATCTTCGAAGTTGGCCAGTTTATGCCCGCATGCCCAAAACCAGGTATCCCAAGCATCGCGCGCATATCGGCTACGACCCATCCCGTCTTAGCCTCTCCAAGACGCGAACTCTGATCGAGCCTGAGCTTCATTTCGCCCTCTTCAAGTCCCTAGAGACGTTCTGTGCGATCCAGTCCGCGATGGCCATGGTCGTGATCATGGGGTTGACGCCGCTGGCGGACGGGAGGACGCTCGCGTCGGCGACGTACAGGTTCCCGGCGCCCCAGACCCGGCCCCGCGGGTCGACGACGCCGTCGGCCGCGCGCGCGCTCATGCGGCACGTGCCCATCTGGTGCGCCGAGCTGAAGGACGTCAGCGGCGGCCTGTTGTCGGCCCTCTCGAGGACCCGGAGCCAGGCCGCGAAGTCCGGGTCGTTGATGCCCTGGTCGATGTTGTCAACGTTGTCGTCGTCGCTCGTCTCGTTCACCGCGGAGGATGTGCGTCGCTGCCGCCGCACGAAAGACGGCACGCCGGCGACGAAGGGCCAGATCTCGGTCGCGCCCTGGATGTAGCATAGCTTGGCGATGGCGACCTGCCCAGCCAAGATATGGGCCCGGTCAAAGTCGGAGGGCGTGTAGGCGATGACCGGCTGGCCGTCGTCGGGGCTGAGGTATACCCTGCCAGTATCTCGGTCGCGAGCCACAGCGATGAAGATGTTCATCTGCCGGTAGCGGAGCATGTCGAGCTTCCACTGCAAGGCGCCGTGCCATGGATGGTTGAAGAGTACGAAATGCGGCTAGATGATACGGTTAGTCAGGGACTAGACCCCTACATAGACTATAACACCTACTATCATCGCCGACGTTTCGATCTTGACCCCATGGCCTTTCCCATCGAGGTTCTCAAAACTCGTACAGACGCTCGTGATTATCCCGCCTGGTCGGTTCGTCAATGAACATCCAGTTAGGACTACGTCTCCACCACCGAACACCGCTTACCTTCCCAACCCTCGACGACGTCGTCAAATGCTGCATTGACCATACCTACGGGGTGCATATAAAGATGCCGGCCTATATGCGGGTTCTGTGGCAGGTTAGCAGATGGGTCTCACCCATAGGATATCGTGTCCTTTACTTTGAGCCCGCTCCTCATCAGGAGAAGTGGAGATTGCAGAGTGCCACAAGCCACGATGACCTTCTTCGCTTTGACATAAACCGACCTCTGAATCCTGCCGGCTTCTGGAGTATGGACCTGGCCATGCTCGTCCCTCGATGTCCATTTACCGAACACACCGATAGCTTGCTTGGTTCCGTCACTATCGTCGAAGACTACTTCGGAGACGTTGAGCCCCTCGATGAACTGAGCACCTGCCTTGGCAGCGGCTGGTAACCAGCTCACCGTTGGGCCCTTCTTCTCGGCCGAGCCGCAACCCATAGCACAATGCCCGCAGTAATGTTCGGCCCCGCCGGTATTTTGCGGACAAGGCTTAGCGTCTATGTTGCTCAGAGTCAGCCATATTTCCTCAAAATAACAGGAGCTTAGCATCCTGCATTTAAAATGCTAGTGGGGTTCGTCCTTTAGTAAATAGCAAGGGAAGGCGAAGGGAGTGAGTGTTCCTACCCCAACCTAGTTTACGGGCACCTTCTAGAATCGTGCGGGCGCCATGATTATGCTTAATATGGGCGTCACTGACTCCCATGGCCCCGCACACGCGGTCGAGGCAGTGTTGGAACTCCGCTGTTGTGAAAAACTCGAGTCCCTGATCCGCCCACTCCTGTCGAACATATCCTTGAGGTTGGAGACTCACGCTCCACTGCAACAGGCGGAGTCAGTTGTTATTCTCTTTCACAAAGTTGGCTTTTCATGGGAGTCATTAAGATGCCTCAGTTGCCAGAACTTTCTTAAACCACCCTGGGCACACAGGCTCCTAGAAAATAAGAGGGCGTAGGGGACGGCTGCAGAAGTTACTTACATTGATCGTGCCACCGCCTCCCCAGCAACTGCCCGATAGGATCGACATCGAGCTATCTAGGCTTTGCATCCGTCCTTTGGCTTCGTAGAGGTATTCTTGTGTTTCATAGTGTCATTAAATGTGAAGCTTCGGATATTTTAGGATCTTGTCAGGGAGTCGGAAAACCAGTCAGGGGAGAATCAGGGAACGCATTGCCCGCTCCGGTTACCATATGTTCTTCAAATAGGGCATGTCGAGCTTAGCAACTCCGGGATTTTCACTCACCGTGGCCTGCGTCTGGTCTCATTGGCAGCTGCGAGGGAGGGAAATAGTAGCCCTTGTCGACCACTACAACTCTATGGCCAGCCTCAGCGAGAACTTTCGCGCACACGGCTCCGCCGCATCCCGAGCCGACAATAACGACGTCGGTATCTACGGTTTCAGGCTCGGACCCCTCGCCGAACTGCATGAACCCAAAGGCGAAAGCCGGCCCTGGTCGATAATGTCTCGGGTAGTCGATATAGCCGTTAAGCTGGTGGAAGTAGTGGTCTGTTTGGGCCCAACATATCCTTGTCAGAGTCATGATCGACTTGGCTAGCACCGGCCATATTTTGAACCACGAGCCCTGCCACGATCGAAGAATCGCCTCTCTGATCCGGAGTGGTTGTTCATGGATAGGCGTTGTGTAGCCCGTAGCTGCCAGGCTCCCCAGCCGGGTCCTGCTCTTTCTGTCAGCCTCGCCGTCGTAGTATCTCCGACTATATACTACGTTGCTTACGCCAGAAGGCTTAGCAGTCCGCCTAGCTGCCACTTTGAGCGGGGCGGGAGATTATTCAGCGTCCGCCTGACCTGCCAAAGGAAGAGTTGGTTCTCCAAGGGCCGTGCTCCCAGGTACTCTACGAACTCCTCGAAAGCCGGCGGATGGCTCGTAACCTGCTGAATATACTCGTAGGACTCATTGCACTGGCTCTGTGATATCTGTAGATGGAGTTTCTCGTTCTTCTCCGCAGCGGGGCCTATTACGATGGAGGGGATAACAGCGTCAATTATTGACAACAGGACCTGCCATTGTGTCTCGTCGAAATATGTGCCAGGACCGAGAGCAGGCAGTTCAACTGGCACTGGAACTATTGGAAGCTGCGCAGCGGCCATCACGAATGTCGGCTTTACCGTAACCGCAGCGAAGATGGAGTAATGTTTAGTTCTAGCATTTAGTCATTAACCGAGTTACCGGATCAGTGGCTGCGAAGATGATAGACAGTTTCCGAAGGCTAGGAGTTTTCGGGCATCTCTCATACAACCTGCGAGGTAAAGAGGAATAGCCGTCGTGCGTGAGGCTGCGGTGTAGCCTAACGTTAGTGCGAAAGCAGGCAACTTGGTATTCCTCGCCAAGGTAAAAAGTAATTCGCTACCTCGCTACGAGCGTGGGTGTTGATGAAACCATAAAATTCAGATATTGTAAAGAACTTGCTGCTAGTGCGGACGGAGTTATAGTCCATCTACTTGATGCTTCCTTCATCTGTCGCCTCGTATGTAGTTGAATTTCAGCTAATGTTACCTCGGGTTGGTACCGTATATCGAGAGGAGCCGAGGCACATTCGAATCCGGAATAGTCTTTAAATTGTTCGAAGGGTTCGAGCGACATTGGTACCTACAATGTAGCAAGCCACACAGGACCCGAAATGTGGAGTGGTAAGAGCCAAGCCGTGAGTACCCGGGATTTCCACCGGTAAACAGGAGCCGCCGGCTGGACTGGGCTTCAGTATGGCTACCGGCGACTCTCGTCGAACCTTTAACGTTAGTGGCCATCCTTGAAGACCCGTCTCACGAACAGAGCACGTGACCATGGCTTAAGAAACGCTGAAAGAGGGGCTGGGAGGGTAATGTAGTCAGGCATGATGGAGGGGGCTTATAATATCATATAGGGCTCTCTTCATCGCTTCGCTGGGCCTCATTGGATTGCTACACAGGCTTTAAATCGTGCTGACATGTCAGGTCGTGAGCAAAATAATTGACACACTTTCTTAGGACCCACTGACCAAAAGCATGTTGATTATTGCGATCACGGCCTGTATGTCGACACTCCCTTGACGGAAGAGAAGTATAGAAGTAGGTCTTGATCGGCAAGTGGAAGCATTCTCAGGCTGGAAGCGAGCCACCAAAGACCTATGTATTGGTCGAATACCTTATCTAAGCTGGCCTATCTGCACCAGCCTGGATAATCACGCGAATCGTTGATAATTAGGTTTTCCATCCTACGTAGACCTTGGACTCATTATGTGGGAATAGTACGCGAGCGACAGCTATTAAGCCCAAGCTGCACGTCCATTTCCGAAGCATACGTGTCAAGTTCTACGCAGAGTAGGCATCGCGGGCAACCGAACGGACAATTCGAAGGAAGAATTCCCCTGATGCCGTCATCCATCTGATATGCACCCCATTATACCTTATCGCTTCGCCAACCACGATAAGATGCCGAAAAGTGATGCATGGAAGTGGGCCATCCATCTGAGATCCCCTGGCCTTGGCAGGTTAACACGACAATTCCTGGGCGGCACGCGCCAACCCTAAATTGAGTTGGGGGTCGGTCCCGATTTTTTTTACAAGCAAAATCTGTCCCGAGAATTTTGTTGAGAGAGGGGCAGACGCCTTATGTAAACTATCTAGAAGTCACTAATTTGTACCCCTTACCTAAGTCCATCGAAAGCGGGCTCCTTGCAACCACCATAGAGCTCGAACAACGACGAACAACCTCCTCTGTATTTTGAAGTCGACTCAAGCTTCCCTGGATGTAGAATCAGCAAGCAGCTAATGGCGCAGCCTCTTACAATGCTTACTTGATAGGGACATTCCGAATGTGTCTTACCTTACCCGCTTACTGTAAATTCTAAGTCCAGCGGAGGATGTCCGTACGGAGTCCGTACCGGAGAGTATGTTCTCACGGGCGTGTCGTCCGGGCGCTGACTGATAAGATGGAGGGTTCTGTGTGTTTGAGAGTACATAAAGCTTGACGAGGCCTTCCCCTCCCGAGATCTCTGCCCATCTACGAGTTTTAAGTTTTGGTCGGCGTCTTCGATTTCTTTTCACCGATACCCTCGAGCTACTGCAGTGGGAAGAATCCCCAACAAAACCAAAATTGAAGGCTCGGCCCCGCGTTCTAGTTCCCATCTTCCCTTCGTCCAGGGATTCTCATGCAGTGATCGCCAAGATAGCCATGCGACACGACGTACCGATGCCCGTTTTACGCACTTCGCATCTGTTTTTCGGCGAAATGACGAACTGCCAATTCCGCTGTGATGGTGTAAAAATGCTAACATGAGCCCGGGACCTCTGCGATAGAGGTACAGTTTGTGATGGATACGGTACCCCCGGTGTTTGCTATCAGCCATTTCATCCAATGGCATGAAGGCATCACTACCTAGAAGAGCGCTAGTATGGTATACAAAAGTGCGACATCCGCTGGACACCAGAACGGCTCTGAGCTAGGATCGGGCTTGTGGTGGACCCCTTTTCGTCACCCCCTTCCAGGACCTCGGTTTCAACTTTTGGAAGCTATATTTGCCACCTCAAGAGAAAATTCCAAGTTCACAACTGTCATGAGTGGACAAACAACCGATACGGAGTTTGTACTCCATGAGGCGATGCATGGTGCCTCCTCGCACACGTCCTATATCCCGCTTGGAAGTGGATGCTGGACGCGCTTGGAGGTAACCCGTCGAACGGATACCGGGCGGCTGAAGAAGAATGCATACACGTGCGCATTAGCATAAGGTGCTCTGCGTTATGTATCTATCGAGCATACGTATATTTCGCTGTCACGGTAATAACTTGGATAACTCATTATGAGGTTGGCATGGTCGATTTTATCCAATCACCTTCCAAGCCGAGCCTCGATCATCCCTTGCGCATTGCGGCGCGCACGTTCCAGGGCGGTGAGTCCCCAGTCTTTTCTGCAACCACCCTTGATCGGAATGGAATTGCCATTGCATATACATACAGTTTCAAGGTCTACAAGGTACTCTCCGGATTCCCGGATTCAGATTCGTCCAAATTATCTTCTGGCGTGCGCAAAAAGAGATTGTTGGGCTTTGGACGTAGGGGTGAGGTCGCGCTAGAGTCATTACACGCTGGTCTCATTTGCTTCATCTGGGGACCCTGCCTCTTGACCCACACCTTGCACATCAACACATTTCTCGATATACCTGAACTCTCCCGAAAACGTATGAATTCCTTTAAAATCCATCTGTGCCTGTTTGCAAGCCATCTTTCCTCACACTTATCCGGTGGACTATCTACCAGAATCTCTCCTCTTGCGAACTTCCTCTAATCGACAGTGGTGTTCATACCTTACTTTCCTCGAGCCTCGGTGGCCTTGTTCTAGGTATAATACCGCCCGCTCGCTTCGGTTAGCACGAGGGACGAGGAAGCGTTCTACCGTTCGTGTTCTCTTCCGACTAGCAGTGTCGACACCCAGATACCATGGCGTTCACCCCATTCGTTTTTGCCTCGCCTCCAACGGCAGATCTGTTTAAGTTCCCGCCCGCCCCGAACCCGCAGTCGATTCCACCTCCCCAATACAACGTCCCTTTCACCATCCCAGACTGGCTCTTCACTGCGGCATTGGATGCCAGGGTTCCTCTGACGATCGCCTCGGTCTATGCCATTTCCGCGAAGACCCTGAACTCCTATAACAAGTCGACTGGCAAGAAACCGTGGGCTATCAGCAAGACGAAGGCCTTTGAAGTCTTCGTCATCTTACACAATGTCTTCCTGGCCATCTATTCGGCCTGGACGTGGTGGGGAATGCTACATGCTCTGAAGAACAGCATCGTCAGCCCTACTGGTCCCGACGGTTGGGCTGCTACTGTAGACAGCTTTTGTAGAGTTCACGGACCTACCGGCTTCGGCAATGGCATCTTCTACAATGAGGCTCTCGGAAAGTGGGAGACGACGTCGGACCAGGCTCTTCTGACTGCCTCTGGGGAGCCGAGCCGCGTCGTCCCCGGTCGGCTTTGGAACGAGGGCCTCGCATTCTACGGCTGGATCTTCTATCTGAGCAAGTTCTACGAGGTCCTTGACACACTGATCATCCTCGCCAAGGGAAAGTTGAGCTCCACGCTTCAGACTTACCATCACGCAGGGGCCATGTTGGCTATGTGGGGTGGTATCCGCTACATGGCTGCACCTATCTGGATCTTCTGCTTCTTCAACTCTTTCATCCACTCGATCATGGTAAGGATCACCGCACAGAACTCATTGGGGACGTTCTAAGCTAATATTCAATAGTACACCTACTACACTGCCACGGCCTTGAACATTCGTGTGCCCCAAGTTATCAAGCGCTCTATTACCAGCCTTCAGATTTCCCAATTCCTTGTTGGCGGTAGCGTTGCGACGATTCATTCAATCATTGCATACACCGTCCCGGTTAAAGTGAAGTCCGAGTCAACTGGCCTTACCGAGACCCAGTACAAAGGCACTCACTGCATCACTACCAGCGGGACTAATTTCGCGACTTGGTTCAACATCGTCTACCTGGCCCCCTTGCCCTACCTCTTTGTCTCCTTCTTCATCACCAGCTACCTGAAGCGCAGCCAGAAGGCCAACCTGAGTGCCAAGTCCGGCCGTGGAAGGCGGTTGAGCAACGTGCAGATTGCTGAGAAGGCCGGCTGGGATGCCGCTAAGGGCGTCAAAAGGGAGGTCTACGGCGAGACCTTCAGCCCGATTGCCGAGAGTCCTGTCGATGGCCTGAGCGACGAGGAGCGGAAGAGAGTTATGAACGGTCACACGAACGGCCACGCCAAGATAAACGGCAACGGAAAGAAGTACTGACTTAGCCGCATAGTTGCATATCTTGAAATGAAAGGGTATGGCATTGTCCGAGTCCTACACCGAGAATGAAGGAGACACGGTCTAGACGTAATTCACGAGAGATGATGTTGCAACAAGGAGATATACCATCACGCTGGTATATGATATGGCAGGTTTGCTTAAAGCTCCTGATATTTAGATGATAGACAGGTAGCCGGCATACGGCCCTCACGAGATCACGTTCACATTGGAAGAAGGGACAGGCGGTGCGGGACGGGAAGGGACTCAAAAAATATTTGTTGGACCGCTGTACATATTGAGGGATACGGTTAAAGGAGTAAATACGCGCGTGATACGGGATTAATACGATTTAATACTTATTCATGACCTCTGATCCGGGAAGAGTGCCAGCAATATATTCACCTGTGATTAGCGTTGCTGTAATTCTTGCCGTTTCAACATACTTAGTAGACATCCAGTCCAGTACTACGTAGAGCACGAGGGGCCCGCACCCTAAACTGCATCTATTATCGTCAAGTTCTATCATCATTGAGTCGACGAAAATCCGACTCGGTGCGCACTACTATCTATGTAGGTAGCATAACGAAAACACCACCCCTTCATCCATATAACCTCGGTATACCTTCTGGGTACTTGCTTACCTAGGTAAGCAAAGCCCAGACTTCTAGGCGCCGACCGAGTATTAATACCCAAGTTAGCTGCCAGGCCCGCTTACCTTAAATCAGGGAGGTTTTCGGAAGGATGGACTCTACCTATGTTAGCCCGGCAACTATCGGTGCCGCGGCCGGGGCACTCCCGGTTTCGAGAGACGGGAACGCCATGTCAGTAGGTGGCTGCGTGCTAAGCTAACATCAGTTCCTCGCTCCAGCGCCTCCGGTCGGGGCTCGACCAGGCTTTGTTTCTGTCGGAAGTTAGCTACGTGCTTGCTTACTTGCCCGAATACTCTAAGGGGAGTGCGTTGCTCTACGAGATACCCGTTAGGTTAGATAGTGAGTTGGTTGAGGTGATTTATTTATTGATCCATGGCTTATCACGAGGTCATCGAGGCGTGCAGAGCAACAACCTACATATCTACCTTCCAATGAGTCGAGACGCGCACTTCGCACCTAACCAGAGGACCTACTGGAGGCGTCTCCGGCTCCGGCCTGGCCCCGACCGACCCCCAGCCCATACGTCGCCTCGCGGCACCCGTCGCTGGGAGGAGGTTAGCTTGAAGGGAGACGAGTAGTCCTTGTACGTACGTCCGCGCGTACGCTCTTGCGTCTGAAGATGTATACCTATATGGGCATTGGTAGGTACGCTGGTTGGTACGTAGCTGTCCGCGTACAAGCGAGCGGGCCTGCCGTACCTAAACTACCTACCCGCGCCTGGGCTGCGCCCAGGGGTTGCGAGTGCTCCGCAAGACATCCCTCCCCATCCCCTTCCCCTTTCACCACACTACCTGTGGGTATTACCAAGAAAGCAACAGGACAGGGCAGGGCAACGAGGGCAAGTCGACGTTGCGTTGCATACGGGTGAGTGCTTGTACAAGAAATAAACCGTCTTTGTCTATCTATCTTAAGCGCCATTAAGGGGAGTCTCCTACCCGCCTCCAAAGAAAGGGGTTCGTAAGCGCCTACGTATGTGGCGTGAAAAGGGTGTGGAGCCGGCGGATCAAGAATGGGCGGCCCGCGTATGTAGGTTTTTGACGGATTCGAGACGGGGCCGGCACCGGCGCGCGAGGGGGACGATGGGGGGATACCTAGACAAGGGCTTCGTTAGTTAGCAGGGGAGGGAGAGAACCAGCGAGCCGATCAACCTCGCAAGCTATAGCCAGAAAGTGCCTAGCTTGCGAGGCACATTCCATCCAGCAGGTAGCCAGCCGACCTGTCTAGTCTAGTTAGTCGTTGGCATAACGCTAGATACAATAAATAAGGTTAAATACTGCAAAATCCGATCTAGGCATGATTTACAGCAAAGAAGCCTGGCATACACACACTCCCGTATGTAGACCGACGACTTTGATGTACGTAGCTTCCGAGTTCACCGTTGTGGCTGTTGCTTACCTGGGGACGGGCCGGAGCCGGGAACCGTCTCGTGTTCTGGGTAGATCACCTGTCGTCTCATAGATATAATAGGCGACACAATCTGCATTTCCTACTCGCCCTTGAGCTTGACTCCGGCATGAGCAGCAGGGTTCTATTCAGCTTGAGTGCCTGTATGGCGGCCACCGTGTACCGACATCCTTCCCTACTAAATCTGGCTACGGTGCCGGTCCTCGTTATTTACCTGGACTATAACCGCTTACACCTGGACCCGGGCCCGGCGCTGGGTGGTTGGTTGCATGGAGACATCCACCATTCGTCGGTCCGCTTCGGGCGTGAGAAGGGGACTACGTTAACACAGGGGCACCTCATCAAACCTAAAACAAGCACACATGGGAAAACAAGCGTAGGGGTACCCGCGCGGATTAGAAGTTAAACATCACTTGCTAGAGTTCTACAAGGTCCAGGGAACGGCAAACCACAGAACGCGGTCAGGGGTCTGCGTGTCGTAAATCATTGTATTAGTGGTATCAGTTTGGCCATCTATCTAGAAGCAGAGCCAATCGGCCTGCGATCCATAACGCCGTAGCAGAGCTGCCTCGAGGGGCCGCTTCAGGTATTCAGAGAAAGCTCATTAGAAAACGCCAACTCCGGACCTAGTGATGTCGTGAGCGCCCGCTTCAAATGCAAAGTGTGCAGGTCTAAGTCAAATCAAACCACCGCTCTCATGCTGGTCTATCAGTAGAAATCAACCATGGGTACTCCCACCATTCGCGAATTCTGGCCATGAGCTGGCGATGGTACGTCTCCCGTCTGCAAATCCATGTGACACCTTCAACTCCTGGGAAGACAAACCTCTTGCCCGAAAACCTGGGTATCTTAGCACGCTAAAGGAAATTGACGTTGCTGTCCACAACGGAAAGCAATAGCAATTCCGCCCTAGACCCGAGCCTAAACAAGGTATTCGGATCTCTAGAAGGAATCTATGATGTGGCCATCGTCCAAGAGAGTTGAAATGCGGCATCATTATCCCCCGTCGTGTCTTCGTAAAGAGAAACCATCCGTGACCGTCGCTTTGACTAGCGACCGAGGCTGGTGAGACAGACAAATTAGAAGCCAACTCTGTCGAGAAAAGGATGCTCATTTATCATGTCGCTGTAGAGGCGTAATTCAGAAGGTACTCCAATTCCAGTCCCGGGGTACACTCATGGCGATCTCGGCGGGATGCGGTTGCCGCTGAGCCATGTTCTTGGCCGCAGGCCCCGAGACTACAGGACTCGCCGGCGCTGATTGCGAGCCGTTGGTGACAGACGAGTTATCACTAGACGCTTGGCTGTTGGTGCGGCTACGCCATGCCTTGAAGGCCGAAAAGCAATGGAAGCATGCACGGCTTGGTGTACCTCTCGGATTGTAGTTTGCATCTTGGTCAAGTGGGACATCATATGCAGAGTGCCAATCGCAGAAGATGTTGCCACATTTGCGGCAGTGGTGGCGCCGCGTCCAGTAGTTGAAGCGGCGCATGCACGAAGGCTCGTCACACATCGTAGCTTCAGGGTCGGCCTATACGTTTTGAGGGTCAGCTTTAAGCTCGTGGATCGTCATCTCAGCCACAGGCAGTAGATGCAGGCGCAACAAGAGGCCGAGTATGAGGACGCGCTTACCTTCCAATGTTCTCTCGTGGGTTGTGCAGTAGGCTCCGGGAACAAGTCGAGGTTCCACTGAACAGCGTCGTCATCCTGATCATCCAGACACTTGCCGCTATCGACCGTCGCGCGCCGGGTCAGTCGGCCTAATACGCCCCATCCGTTGAGAGTAAGGAAGCTGTGATTTGATTGCAAAGAACTCTGATCTGCATCCTCCGGTTTCTTGGCGGGAACCGGCTTAGAAGGATATTCGTTCGGTCTCAAAACCGCGGGCATATAAACAGGCTGCATCCGTAGGTTGTTGTGCGACATGGGCGAGGATGCCGTGGGCGACGCATTATCCGACGTGCTCAATGGGGAGATCTGCTGTGGCGGATAGATGGATTGCGCCTGGGAAGTTGGAGATTGCGATTGCGATTGCGGCGATGGATATTGATACTGATGTTGGTAGAAACGTGGCTGCATCTGCTCAAGCATGCGCGGCATGACGAATCCCGTAGCCATCCACCCTTCGTGTGCGACAAATGTCGCGTGGCTTTTTGTTCTCTTCGAGGGTCGCGTGTGTCCTGCGTGGGGTGTCTCGGGAAGAAAGGTGACGTAGAGCCCAGCCAACGCGAGAGTGTTCCGCAGACTTATACAAGTCGAAAACGGGCACTGCGTCTGGATGGATGAGCCGTTGCAGGCTTCTGTCACACGAACAGAAGTGAGGACCGAAAATCGATCAAGGCGGATTGCTGCTCGATAATTCTGTCCAGACAATGAATGGTGAGGATCGCTAAAAAAGGAAATAGGATGTGACCCGCTGAGTCGGTTGACGATCCGTAACGGGCGAATGGCCGAAGGGTGACTGACTGGCTGACTGGTTGTCGTGATAATTGGTGGCCTTCTTGGGGGAGATTCGTCCAAGACGCTCGAAGGCGGGCTCAATTATAGTTAGGTACCGATTACCTTTCGGTGGTTATATGGAAGGTGGCAGCAGTGGAGGGTCTGGATATCATCGGAAAACTAGTGGCGACAATTGGTGGGCGAGGCTGGAGTAGGACCCTCCCCGATACCCTATAGGTTAAGTACCTAGTAAATGATATATTAAGTACCCCGTAAAGTACCCAACAAGCCGGCTTCAAGCCTGCAACTCTCGATAGAGCGCGGGCCAATGCGGTTTTGTGTGTTGCACAGAAGTTGTTCGACAGGTTCCTTAGTGCGAACTTCAACCCACTATGTACGCTATGCAGGATTTAGTTCGCATATATTAGGTAACTCAGATCGCGAGAGCCACCGAGGGATTGATTGAAAGAAGGTGATTGATTGATTGATTGACTTCTTGATCGATAAGACCGCGGTTAAGCTTGCTAGTAGCTTTTCTGACGTACAGTTTCCGCCAGCGCAGTTTCGTTCGTATAATCGGTAATCTGAACGCCGAGCGCTTCGAATCCTAGAATACACGCTGGGTCTCCTGGTGACGATTCCCTTGGCAGAGGAGCGCAAAGGAGGTTGTCACGATGTTAGGCAGGCAGAAGGACGTTATTTTTATTACCGGTATCATACGGACGCATATAAAAATGTTCGGTAACGCGTTTAACGAGGAAATTCGGGTACCGGACCGGAGACTGGGGAAGTCTACCTTATGAATACCATTGGCTTTACGCCGCTGATAATATGGTGGTGGTGATAACTTGTAAGGTAGGTTGAGGTGCATTGTTAGTGGGCAGGGAGACGGCAGGTTTCGTCCGGGGGTCGGGAACGACACGGTGTATTATACACCGTGTTAAATGACAAGGGGCTTAACGCTAACAATCTCCAAGTGCCCAAGCGTCCCGAGATCGACGCTCCACCCGCCTTCATGTGCGCTATCTAATCTAACTTGGGATATCAACACCGGAAGTGCCAACTCCTCGTATAATAGATCGACTCGCGTTTAAAGTTAGTACATAGTACGTTGTCCGTTGACTCCCAGCCCGCGATATCATCTTACAGTATATTCTTCTCCCCGTTTAGGAGATGATGTTTGTTTAGTGGGCCCAGAAGGAAGTTGTGAGGCAATTTCAGTTGACGCGCGACTCGGCGTTTGCTGCAGCATCTGTCAAAACCCCGCCGAATAAATGCATCCATACTCCATCGGCTTCCCCAGTAATATGAGGGTCCGGCCGGATCGGTATATCCATGTAGAATGTAACTCACTTGGCAATATCTTTTACACATAAACTATTAGGGCTATGTATGTCCCCGGTGAAAACAACTCAAAAGAGATCGTGGTCGAGAACTTCAAACCCGCTCGCTCTCCTTTCCATGCTCATGCGTCTCTCAACTCATGGGCGACCTTAATACGTCAGTCGAGATCGGTGCGGTTAAGCCTAAGTCAGCCAGTGCCAATCCAACGTTAGATGCCGCCGCGTACGAATGAACCAATAACGGCTCTGTGGCTATATATTGTGCCAATTCAACACTACTTTCGTTGCGGAATTAATATAGTAGAGACGGAACTTTGATACTTCTTATAATTGACGTCTGCATCTGTCATCTGCAAGCCAACGTACGCCAGGTTTCAAGCACTCCACCTACGCCTACATGGACCGACGACCTGCACCGTCTGCATCGACACAGCAAGATCAAGTTTTCACTTCGACTTGGTAATGCCTCACCCCGTAAGACGACAGAATGAATTTTCGGCCCTCCGTCGCTTTCCACATAGTCTTGTTTTTTGCCAAGAATCTTCCATGCGGAGGTGGTTTTAAGCATGCACGGTCTTACGCACCTCCACGTTTGTCAACCAGGAGGTTCGACGTTTGAAGACACATGCATGGGCTACGACAGTCAGGTATTCTAAAAGGTACTATGATAAGATACGAGTACCACCTCTATCCCAGACTCCAGCAAGGCACAGGAGCTCCTGGTTGATCGCGATTAAATCTCAGATGGGGAAGGCCTCCCTCGCACAGATGCAGTAAGATTGCAGATCCGATCCGGTTGTTCTTGGAGACACCGCAAGTACCCGGCAAGGCGGCTTGACTCGCGATAGAATCGTGGTACGTAGTAGTAATAGGATTTGGTAAGCGGGCTGCCGGGCCCTGGGCTCTCCCTGAGGGACCTTCGACGCCTTACTATCCGAAGCCTCATTTTCTGCTGCCTTACCAATGGTAGTTCGCATTCAAATGGCTTCGTATTTTACGTCCGGTATTCCCTTGTTGCTTCTTCCCCCCTTTACAAGCGGCCCGGAACTTCGACAATTCACTTGGTTCCTGCTCGGTTGTATGTGTTTGGCTTGCATAATATAGACAATCTGACTGCTGCAGGTTTATCTCCAGGTCGGCGGTGATTGGAGAGCCTCACCACTGAAGATCTTTATTAGACCCAGTGGCGCAATTGTGCAGCAAGTCGATCAGGGTTCCAGGGTTATTAGTCTGACCGCCGGGTACGGAGCCCAGTAACAGCATATAATTATCACGTGTCAATTGGGCACATCAGTAAGCCCATCCCACACGCACGTTAACCTCGCTTGATTGCCTACGGTACTTGTCTGACTTCGGAAGGAAACAAGACATTGCGGGTACTCTAAATAGCGCGCACGCCGAACGTCCGTTGTAGTTATGGAGCTTGTCCCAACAATCACGACTTCAAAGTTCCAGCACCGGCGTCCCACATCCAATAGCCGCCAAAGTTATGGTGCCGGAGAAGGCATTCGAGATGGAGGGGCCTCGCTCTGTCGATGCGGGTTTCGATGACACAATTGAAATTGAGTGCTGAAATTAAGACAGATCTCTAGCGCCCGTCCCGGCGGCATTATATGGTAGGAGCGGAAAGGCGGTTCCGACACTGTGAACATCCTGGGAGGGGATCCCTAACTAGTAACGGTCGGCATACAAGTCTCCGCCGCGCTAGACTTTCCGTGGTATAGCTGGATTGTCCAAGTGGGCCAGACGGTGCTTTCTTATCGCGAAGCGCCCATTGGTCCGTCTTTCGACTTTGCCGAAGCGGGCAGTGCCATCCCGACAGCCCACACGAGGCACGCGCCTCTTCGCCCGAAATAGCCACCCACTACGTCCCTGTACGTCAGCCTGAGGTTGAGCTTTCGCATGTCATCACGATCACATTACTTTCGTTCAATTCAGCGGCCCGCCGCAGGCCCACGTAATGTTCTGAGAATCCAGGAATGATGGAAACCGCGCGTGTATACGAGGCTGTAAAAGAGAGCTCTTATTATTACTTGGGCTATTCATGGTTATTACAGCACGTCCGCTGACCTTGGTCGAACCAACCCGTTGGCCGTGGCACATACACGTGCAGCCACAGCTAGGTTGTCTCATGGGAAAGTCATCGACGGCACAATAAAAGTTACGATATATACCTATCCAACATTGCGACATGCACATCAATAGTAGATAAATAAAGATAAAACAAAAGCCTACGATCCAGACACGCAAGTCGCGCCTCGGCATGGAATGCAGAGGGAGCAAATTGTAACAGGCGCTCTTATATTCCTATTCCTATGCGTAGCTGCTACACCGAGGTATTCTGCACTCCATCTACCCAACGACCGCTCTTCCCTCCTTCTTTGAGAACAACCCTCAGCCCCTCGACAACCATACCCTTGTCTACAGCCTTGCACATGTCGTAGATGGTGAGGGCTGCCGTGGAGGCAGAAGTCAAAGCCTCCATCTCAACCCCCGTTTTGCCTTCACAGGCCACCGTCGCCTCGACGTCTATCCAGCCGATTTCCTCGGAATTCCCGTTCACGGAGAACTCCACGGTGACCTTGGATATCGCGACGGGATGACATAGCGGTATGAGATCCGACGTTCTCTTCGCCGCCATGATCCCGGCCACTCGGGCGACCCCCAGGACGTCCCCCTTTTTGATTTGATTCTCCTTAACAAGTCTGATAGCTGTTGCATCTGTGAATCGGACACGACAAATTGCGGTGGCGATTCTTTTCGTGACTGTTTTGTCGGATATCGACACCATATGAGCTGAGCCCGTCTCGGATACGTGAGTCAACTTAGTCCGGTCGGCATCTTGGAGAGACCGGCGCGTTCTTGAGAAGAAGCGTAGCTGTTGCGCATGAGTGGGGATATTCGGCTTTAAGGAATCGAGAGGCAAGAGGCGATCAGAGGGTTTAGGTGCTACTAAACGGTTTCTGCTAGGACCGAGAGTTGTAGCCTGCAGAGAGCTGATTGGGAATGGATGAGCCGCATCTGCCACGTCTCCATTCAGCTCGCATCCTGTTGAGCAGCCCAGCTCGCTTTTATTATGCAGCCGCCGCGTCGACGACCCCTGAGACAGAGTTCCGTAAGGAAACTGACGGTACTGCGGCGGGCAAGTACGGACGGATAAAGGGGGTTGAACCGGGGCGTTCACCCACCTATAAGGATCATAGGACGATTCTTCATGTGCTCTAACTCGCCAATTCCCGCATGTTTCTCCTTCTTTCTTTTCACGGCCATGCCAATGACGTTCAGGAGTTCTTTCTCGTTCGGAGCCAGGCCAGTTGTGTGATCCGATAGGCCTTGCCGTCGATCCATTTCTATCTTCTCCATAGCCTTGTATGCCTCCTCATCGATTGGCTCGCCGGCGTTTGACTGCCTGAGAATGTCCCGCAGAGAGACTTCCGCATTTCCAAACAGGCAGACCTTGAGATTCCCGTCGCTGGTAATGCGAAGGCGATTGCAAGTCCCGCAGAAGTTGTGAGTCATGCTGGTGATGAATCCAATCCTACCCACGAACCCAGGAATCTTCCAGGTCTTGCTAGTGTCGTTCTTGTGATCTTGCACCTTGCTCAAACCGGGGTATTTCTCCCGGATGAGGTCCAGCATCTCCGAATAGCTAAACATTTTGCCTTGGTTCCATTTGTTGCCATCAAACGGCATATACTCGATGAATCTGATCTCAATGTCTTGTTCGCGCGTCATCTCGACGAAAGGCAGTATCTCCCGATCGTTGACACCCCTCATGATGACACAATTAATTTTGAGCTTGATTCCGGCTCCGTGTTTGTTCAGTTCGAGGACCCTGTCGATGCTCTTCATTACTGCATCGAAGCCCTTGCGTCGAGTCATGATTTGGAACTGCCAGGGATCTAACGTATCGAGGCTCAGGTTCACACCAGTCAGCCCAGCCTCGACCATCCCGTCCAGTTTCCGGTGCAGTGCCAGGCCATTGGTCGTCAGACATAGTTCCTTAAGCCCATGCGATCTAAGAGCGCCGATTTGTTGCATAAGAGATAGGATATCTCTCCTGATCGTCGGCTCTCCTCCAGTAAGGCGAATTTTGTTGACGCCCTGGGAAACGAAAACGGAAGATAACATAACGATCTCTGGCGTCGTCAAGAGCTCTCTCTGAGGTGAGAGAGGAACGCCCTCTTCCGGCATGCAATAGACACACCGTAAGTTGCACCTCTCGGTGAGCGATATGCGCAGGTAATCATGCTGCCTCTGGAAGTTATCCGTGAGGAAGTCGGAAAAGGGCCTGGCGTCCTTGAGTTGGTCGAGCCGGGACGACCTCCTCTGCTGCCTCGGAGTTGCGAATGAAGTGACTTCGTCCTGTGGTGCCTCGGCGCTGGAAGCGGCTACATCCGTGGCTACTCGGCGGACCCGCCCACTATCTCGAGCAACTGCTGCAACTCGGTAGCCCCGTATCGCGGGCAACCCCCAACCGCCCGCCAAAGCCCGCAGTAACATAGTTAAGGGCAAATGACTCGAAAGTATAAAGAGGTCTAATAATGGTATTTCATTCTGTCATTTAGGATGTCGGCCGTCCTAGTGGTAAAATAAACCTCATTTGATCTGATAGGAAGGTAGATGTAAGAAGTTGGAATTGCAACCATTTGCCACCAAGCGTCCTCCGAAAAGTTACTGACGGTGTCATTGGACACAACAGCAAGTAGTTGTATTTCCGAGAGCCGACCCCGAAAACTTCGGTCTATCCCCCGCCGAGACCCGGCCGCAGCCTCGAGAATGAGGCGTTGTTTTCGCTAAACTCGAGTACCGCCTCGCTAACCCGGTATGGAAATCGGACCCAGGTAACTAGCACCAGGCTAAATCGTCATCGAATTCAAATGTTCACGAGTCAGCCCTACCTAAATATCAAATTCAAGCTTGGCCGAACCAATCATTTATCGCTTTTCCTTCCTACTGCCCGGTTTATCTGTCACGTTGAAGGGAATACCACACCTATTGCAGGTTTTGGGAGACGCTACCCGCTTTCAATACTTCCTGTTGAGGCCATTGTAACAGCGGTAATACCTGGGGTTAACTGTAGTTTTGGGATGCGATACTCTAAGGTTCTTAAGTGTGAGATATGCCCTCCTCGAAATTCGTTCGAGTCCTGTCTTCAAATTATTTTTTTATTTATGCACCGATTCCTTCCCTCTTTTACCCAATCCGTCGGCTTATGTGCTGCTGACTCTGGTTGCTAGCTTCGCCTCATTGCCTTCCAAGTCCGGACGGGACATTGATAGCGACGCTCGTGTCGGCAACCATCTCTTTCACAGAGGTCAAATCATTGAGTGTCGTTCGCACCATCAAGTTACCCTCAGAGGTTTCCAGTGATGTCATTGCATTTCTATGGTCCTCTTCCTCGAAGCGGATTCTACTGGCTGTGGCCGATCAAATCCATGTCTACTCCGTAGCGGACGCCCATTTCCACGCCAACATCCAAAATCCATCTTCATCAGTCATCAGGTCGACATTCGTCACTTTCGGCGCCACTGATGATGAGATATATGCTTTCTCAGCATTCGGCATCAAGTTAACCATCTTCAATCTTATGACGTCGAAGACTTTGGAGATTAATAATCCCAAATTCTACGCCCCATCTTCCGCTTTGAGAGGTTTCTCTTTTCGGCCGCACACGCATCACTTTGCAGTTCTCACGCAGGTTTCCGGCAAGGATGCGATCAGCATACATAAACCCACAACGAGGGAAGTCCAGCGTGCATGGTTCCCAGACACTATTGACGCTAATGGCCTAGTATGGTCCCCAGATGGCAGATGGTTGGTCGTGTGGGAATCCGCGGCTCAAGGCCACAAGGTTCTATTCTACACTTCAGACGGCCATCTTTTCAAGGATTGGCGAGGTCCTGTGTCGGTTGCAGAGAACGGCGATCTGGGTCCAGGGATCAGGCTGGCGGCATTCAGCCCGGAAGGCCATCATGTAGCAATCTCCGACGGCTCTTCATGCATATGCATTGTCAATGCGCTGTCGATGAATGAAGAAATGAGACTGCAACACCCTCATGTTATAGAGCCCAGGGACACGCTTCAGGTAAGTCGATCGAAGGTGCGATCTGGAACATGGCCACTGACTGTGAAGATCTGGCAAGAGCAAAAGTACCACCCGAATACCCGGCCCGCGGCGCCAGTCTTCCACAGAGCCGCCCAGCCAGTGGTCCCATTGTCTCAGTCCCCACACGGTCCCCAAGAAGCGAAGTCAGGCTGCAACCTTGCCCTGTTTGACTCCTCCTCGACGTTGCTAGCCACGAGGCTTGAAGATGCGCCAAGTACGATCTGGATCTGGGATATCCCCGCGTCAGAACTTCGAGCAGTCCTGATCTACCATGCGAAAGTAAACCAAGTGGAATGGCATCCAGTATCTCCTGAGCTTCTCCTGATGAGATGTGAGGGTGAGGACTATGGTGGTGTCGCATTTGCCTGGGATCCTCTGAGTGAAGGGCCGCGATGTGTGGATTTTACCCATCAATTGCCAGGCGGCAATGTGAGCGGCAACAAGGATCGTGTGACATGGTTGAAGTCCAACACGGATTCTGCAGCAATTTTCTTCAGTGACAAAACCGCCTGCATTCTTGGTTCACTTGCGGAAAGCTACGGGGAAGCACTGCCCTGGACAGATGAACCTGAACCGCTCAATCACGATCGTCACCGGAGCGCGGACCTGCCGTTAGATCGCATGGTCTCTTCGCGTGCATACAGCGACATTAGCGACCTTAGCGACATGGATGAGGGCGACAGTGAGCTGAATGATACGTTTGATTTCAAGAAATTCGGGGTACCATAACCGGCCAGCATTCCTGACAGTCGGGATCCCCGGCTCGTATCGCACGGATAAGCCACCACATCATGTCCGACATTACGGGCCGCAAATCGCTAGCCCGGTCTACGAATATAGCTCGACTTGCTTCCGGACTGCAGATGTTTGCCGTTGAACAGATTCATCCTTGACGAGGACTGCATAGGAATGTGCTTTCTCATCCGCGGCCCTATTTATACTCGGATGGCGTCTATACGAGCGATAAGGCAAAATTGAAAGCGGTGCTCATTGGTCTGAGGTTTTCTGACCAGTAGAAAAGCATTTTGGTCGAATCTCTCGGCGGGGTAGCCGAGGCTAGTACCAAGCCACGAAGTCCCAAAGCCCGAGTTTAAATGGTGCGGCTACTTCATGCATGAGCGATACGGACTCCGAAATAGCATCGTTGTTATCCACCGCTATCCGCAGAAGTAAGGGATCTCCTCCGGACAATCCGGGTTGCGTCTTGATGGAGCTCTGTCAATGCCAACACGAGTTGTGCTACAATGACGCGCAACAGATGCCCACATGTTCCCAATACGACCTTAGCCATGGATCCAACTATACTTGTGCGACAAGAGACCTCGATAGGCGCTATCTCCCCTTGTCACAAGATGTGGTCGATTGGCACACGAATGGCGGCACTGGCAAGGGGCTCATGTGACAGCTAGCGGACTATATGCTATAAGGCTGTCTAGACCTGGATGGGCACTGTTCGGCAACGGTTTGGCCCCCACAGCACTCTTGGCCTGTTCAGAAAATATTTCCCGGTAGTTGGTATGCCAAGAGTGGCTAACTACCCCTGGGTATTGGGTCGCCATTATCCTAGCTCACAGACTTTCTCAATGAAGACACGGTTCTTCGATCTCATTCAGGCCTCTTCAAGAGACTGTCTCGATTCGTTGCTAACATCTACCGTGGCTGTCCGTCCCTTCGGGTCCCCCGGTCACCAGTCTGTCATCCCAAGGTTGTGACAGGCTCTCCTACTACAGCCGCCGCATAACACGCAGACGATTCAGTTATTCCCTCGACATCGACCCGCATACGCTGTGTCCCACAATAGCTTGCTTCAATTGGAGCGCCTCTTCGGTGGTCCTCCAGCAGATTATTCATCGGGCATACAGGGGTTGTTCACTTCGGGGGTAAACGATTCTAGGAGATTCAATCTTTGGTTAGCCGATGTGCCTGCTCCTGCTCTATTACTGTCTGAATGGCCAAGATGTTTCCAAGCTGTAGGCGTGGTCGGGGCCCTCGTCTGCGTAGAAGTCGTTCTGTACGAGGCTAGTGTGTTTTAATCTGGATCATCGCTTCCCGACTGTATAGGGGGTGCCCAGATCCTAGGGGTCGTTTTGAGGCCGGCTGAACTTTTTCAATCTGAAATGCATCCTCGTACAACATATAAATGCCTTATCGGATCACTCTTGGTTCCACACGGCTTTCTTCACCAAAGCATTTTCCATGCCAACGCCCTAGAGTTGTAGAGTACCCTGTAGCTGCCCGCTCACGATGTCCTCGGAAACTCTTTCCCACCAAGCCCCTATCAATACTACTGTGGTAAGGCCAGGCTGTGAGACAAACTTGTATTACATCTTGATCTCAAATGTAAGCCCTTGACAATCACCTAGCCGACTCGGTATTTCAAGCTGATATGCTCTTGTCCAGCTACCTTTTCAGACATCCTGGCAACAGCTGAAAGACCATGTACGAACCGTGTGCTCCTCGGTCGAACGAGTTGAGGTATTCGGCGGTAGCACCTCTGGATGGGTTTCCGTTCACGGCCGGGAGAATTTTGACGCGGCTATGGGTATGTTTGCTCCTCATTGTTGCTTATCGACCTGAGTACGCCACTTATACTATACTAGGGCTCCTAAATGGCGGCCTCTTTAACGGTAGATACCTCTTAGCGGACGGGCGAAACGCTACGCAAGCAACCGTGATCAAGGATTTGAACCGCTCGTTGAACGCCCCGCCGCAAACATCGACCCAACATTCACCTAGCTCCCCTGCGGTGATGTCACCCATGGGTACAGAATTTGCACATGTAGGCAACTTCTCACTTTCAGTGTTCTTATCACTTATGTTAACCATTCCTCATCCTAGTGGACTTCCTCGACATCTCCTTGTGCGCTCAGCCAGACGAGGGATTATCAACCTCATGCGGCTCCGTACGATTATGGAGGGATGTCTGGCTGGTGGTCACCTGAAGCAGCAGCCGGCAATTACGCCGACCATCAGCACCTGGATCCTGTGACGATGGAGCAGTGTACCTACGACACCACCTACCATCATAATGCCCAGCAATACCAAGTTGGGCAGGATCCAAACAACTGCTATGCCTGGCACAACGAGATGGCGGATCCAAACTATAAATCAAGCAGGCCCTACGGATCTACCGGCGTCGTGCACACTACGAAGCGCAAGATTATTATCAAGCAGCTCCCGACATGGGTCGTTATTGATCAGGTACAAGACCTCATCCGGCGAAAAACCGGCCTCAATGCTGATAAAGTTCAGCAAATCGAACTTCCGTTAGCGGATAGCAGTGGGGTGAACAGAGGATACGCCCTTGTCACTCTACAAAACGAGGAGGCCGCTTCTAGAGTGATTCGGAAGCTCCAAGGGTACGAATATGATGGCCGTGTCCTTAGCGTCAGACACACCAAGGAAGGCGTGTCTGAGAATGAGAGCAGTCGTTCACGACCGAACAATCCTCACCGGGACGGCAGAGATAAGAAGGAGAAAAAGGAAAGTCCGTCCCAGCATTCCTCTACAGCCGACAAGAGCACGAAACCTCACCACAGGTCGGACGTAGTCATTGCCCATGGCTCGTCCTCCGTATTCAAGAAAGCGGACGACAAGGACAAGAAGTTGAGCCGGAAACACTGACATCACCACACTCCCGCCAAGAACGGCCTGACGCGCAGATCTATCAGAAAGCTCCATTTCTCCGGAAGAATATCTCGTTTTTAGCGGGCGTTCGTCTATTAGGGCGGCCATTTGTCATCTCTTTACATGTATGAACAGGGAGGCCGAGAGTTTGCTGCTATTCGTGGAGTACATACAAGATTCCTTACTAATACCCCGTAACTACTTGCTATAGGCGCCTTAATCGAACAGTCGTATTCCTATCCGTACCCAAATTTTTCACAACTCGATGCTATGATTCCGCGAACTGCCATAATTGTTGCGGCCGTCGGACACCAGGCCTGGCTTCTAGTGTTCGAACCCCCCAGGAGTTCTTGGTCCGACTTCATTTGCAGTCCCATTGACCCGGTCGATTCGCCTCCTCCTGCCCCCACACAGGGGGTTAGCCGCAACACCAGGGAGAAGCTCCGCTACTAGCGGGTCGGCTGGTTAAGGCAAGTGTCCTCGTGTATTCGGGCGTACTCGGGGAAGCCAAAAAGGGGCAGGCCCCGCGGGGGTTATTGTTCGGTCGCTTTTCTTTCTCCCCAACGCGAGCTGTCATATTTACCTTTCCATTCATATGCTGCCCGTGTTTTTCCGCGCGACGGTCGCATCGGTTCTTTGTGGTGTCGTAGCTGTGTTTATGCAAGAAGAGGTGTCTCCCCCTCTCCCAATGCGGGAAAGGGCCAGGCTCGTCCCCAATTATATCCAGAGCCCCGACGCCCCGACTTCGTTGGTTTGGTCCTCGTTACACACGCTGGTAGCTGTCAATGCAGCTTTCCGCCCAACAAGAAAGGGCTGCGCCGCCTGCGGCTGTTTTTTTGACGTCGGACGCTCGCAGCCATATTCCACCGCGGATGCCCTTGTCTTCCCCCATTCTACAGCATTTCCGGCAGATGTCGTGCTTCCACGGGGATTTCCTCCAGCAACCTAGTCTGCCATCCGCGTGCCCTCCCCCTTCTCCTTCAACACCCGTAGACCGTAGCCCAAATGGTTACTTGCATAAAACCCTCCCCGTCAATCTTCCTCTTGTGTGGGCAACTACCCTACGGTCGATGGTGATACGTACGCCCCGAGATGCAGAGTAACAGCTGATGGGGCCCGGCCGCCGCGAGCCACCCCGCCTGCGATCGATCACGTATCACCGTCGCTCGGCTCTGGATCTGGTGCAAAGGGCCGACCCGCGCACGCGCGCGCTCTACCGCAGTTATAAGCGACCGTGGCGGCCAGGCGTCTGGCGACGTGCATATGCGGGAGACTGGTTTAGTTAGGCGCCGCCGCGGGAGCCATCCATCCGGGGAAGGGTTTTGCCTTCAGTTGTGAATTCCCACGAATTCGAAACGCTCGCACCCGCGGGTGCAAAGGGATTTGCGTGTGAATGCGGGTTCTTTGGGGAGATGCCGAGTGTGCTTGTCTCTTGCCCTCCTACCCCTCCCCCCACATTCTGTAGGGTTTGCCGTGATAGACCAAGGCTGTCTACGCAGCCCCCAGTTACGCCAAAAGGCGGGAAGATACGTCAGCCCGTCGGTAATGCACCCGGCCTGGGTGGGGGGAGCGTCCGGAAAACCGTTTCAGCCCTGCTACGACCGTCGGATAACTGGCCCGGTACGCCACCTGCCGGGGCCACGGTCTGACATCTGACCCACGGGAGGCGGGCGTGAAAAGGATATATGCCTACACGCATGTATGTGTACGGTACTCTTTGGCCCGTAACGCAAAAGTGGACGCCCATGCCGCCCCCACTCGCGGCAGAAGTACGCATGCGCCTCCCCCGCTGCGCCACGATGAAGAAGTCCAACCTCAAAGGTGCCAGGCATTGGGATCTCGGACTGCTCATGCATGCAGCTGACATCGACGCGGGAGGTAGGACAGCAGATGAAGAGAGGGAGGGAGGGACAACGGCTCCGAGGAGGAATGCTATTGGAGGCCGGAACCTCTCAGAGTGGCTGTCTGCGGGTCTGAGGTGGGCAAAGTCTTGCAGGAACTTCTGATCCATCGCCGTTGGTCCCGGTTGAAGGCTCCACCGACTTTTTTTTGACACGAATGTTGGATGGATGCGGTGGCCCGGCTGAGCGGGCACGTACTGGTTTCCTAAACGGTAAAGATTTGACAGGGCGATGCGACCTAGTATTGCAACGTGCTCGGATAGAAAAAAGGGGGAGGGGCGCAGCGGCCGCGGCCAGTCCCCTTCCAAATCTGCACTTAACAGCGTGGGGGAATACGGGGTAGAATTTCCTGTACAGCTGCATGCTACTGATGCATGCGTCGACGTCGTGATCCCTGTTGCTTTGCGGCTGGTTCCGGCAGAGGTGCATATATTCGATTGGATCTGGACCCTTGACTTTAGTAGATAGGAATGCCCACCAATATGCATAGGGTGATCACATGTCCAGACATTTGTTAATACGATGTATTTGTAAGTCTTCCGCAAACTAGTGGGATATATACTGGTTTATCCTTCGTAGTGACCCCCACATCCTGTTCCGGCGGAATGTAAGCAGGACATGACTCTTGACCACCCAACGAGAGCTCACTCATATTATGAACCTGTGGTGTCCAAATCAATAACCAGATCATCACCCCAAGCCTCTCGCCCTTAGGATTTTGGTTCCTTTTGTAGGCATAGCCGTCCTAATATTTTGGCTCCTGACATAAAGGCATAGGCGTGCAAAGTTAGACGAAAGCAAATGTAGTTCCTATGGCGAGCCAGGGATACCGGCAATGCCTCCCAAGTCAAGGTCAAGTTAGGAGAGACAACCCGTGTCCTGCTCGGCCTCCTCGCGTTTGATGACCGCCGTGTCAACCGCCGAAGGTCCAGGCGCCGGCACCTCAGCGCTGACTTGTCGGGCGTGCTCGAACATATCGTCCAAACCCTTGAGTAGCAAGGACACCTCTTCCCGTGCGACCTTCGACTCCCGCGTGATGTCCCGCCCGGCAATGACATTCGAGTAGTCCGTGGCCAAGCTGTCCAGGATCTTGGCGGTCTTCGCCTCCAGCCCGGTTTTCAGGTGGTCACAGAGACCCTGCAGGTCGCGCTTCACCGGTTCCGCCGCCGCCTTGAAGATCAAGATTCCATTGTCTCTGAGGTCTCTGTCCATGCGGTTCTGGATACGTAGGAAACAACCACGGCCTTCAAGATTTTGTTAGTTTAATGAATGAAATATTTAGCTCGTGTGTTTAAGGACACCCACCACCGTCATCGGCGCAATCTTCATATGTTCCGGACATGGCATCCATGACTGCCGGGTGGAAGCTTCTGTTTACTTCCCGCTGCATCGTCGTGACGTCGTCGTTGAATGACTTAGCCATATGGGTGAGACCATCAGCACGGGACTTGAGCTGAGCCTGGAGAATGTTGATGCTCGTAAACGCGCTTTTCTGTTGCAATTGCGCCTTGATGGCCCTGTGGAAAGTCTGGAGTAGCTCCTCGGAAACTATCGTGAACTCCTCAAATGCCTTTGGGATCTTCTTGGTGAAAGCCTGTTCCCAACTATTGCCAAGCTTTTTCTTCAGCGGACGAATGAGGTCTATGTGAATTGTTAGCTATGGCCACCAATGCTACAATCTTCGTACTCGGTAAGTAAAGATATTTATACCGGGGATGACAGGTACAAACCCTTATTACCGCTCAATAGGCAAAGAAACAAGACTGGGAGCAACATACCTTCATTGAAGTCTCGGGGACCTGCTTTTCCAGAAAATACACCCCTAGAAGCATTTAGCAACTCACAACAGAAGTGTAGGATATGCAGGATATGGCTTACAGTCGGCGACAAGTAGCTTTGTATGAGATGCATACCAGACCCCCATCGCCTTTGCGATATGAAGGCCACCTGCCGGCAGTACCTGGCGCTTCACGAGCTGCTTTGGTTACTGAAGAGTTTAGGCGCTTGAAAAGCTTGTTTGTAAGAATCTGATGGCAGGCTTGGATAAAGTCGGATACAGTTTTTTCGAATCCCTGATAAGAGCGTGAGAAGAAAAGGAATGCCGAGAATATGCGAGGAAAGTACTACCTTCTCCAGTGATACTAATGCGGCTTTGACATTATCTACCTGAGCCTGCTTCTCTTCATCGGTGAGTTGAACCTCGCCTTCATCCTGCGAGACCCATATATACAGCGAGTTCATGTTCTGAAGGAAGCTGTTTAGAAATTGACCATATGCTTGGGTCCGGCGACTCTCTGTGAGTCTCTTCGCATGTTCTATGAGTTGGGGTATCTCAGTCGCTCCGGAACTCTCGAAACCGAGCATTGGGTTTTCATTGTCGGATAAGTTGGAGAGCGACTGATATGCTCGACTGCTGATGCAAAACACTGGAAGTCCAGCTGCCAGGCTGCCATAGTCCCGTTGCTCGTCCTCAGGATCGAAGGATTCAGGATTGGCTTGCTGGGAGAATTCTTCATCAAGCCTGTCTCCTGTTAGCGTATGATTCGTCTTGGGTGAAAGGGGCATAATCTACTCTTTCAATCCGAGAGCGTAGTCTTGCCGGATAGCATCGCGAGCATATTCGTTCCGTTTGCGAATACATGAAGCAGCATATTTCCTCTCCTGTCGTGAAACAGCATCCGAAAGTCCAGCATGAATGCACTCATCATCATCCATCCGGTTATCCAGCGCTTCCTTTTCATCTAGCACTATACTTTTCTTGGACCTGAGGTACTCAATCATAGATCGGATTTGCTCCTCATCCAAGGGTTGGTCTGCTGCCACGGAGGGTCCATCTGTCTTCAGCTTATCCAGGAGTTCGTCGACTGACGGGGGTGCCTGACGATCTTGCTCCTCTCTTTGGGAGTCAATCTTCTGTCGCTTCTTAGATCTTGCATTGCGTTCGGTGTTCTTGCGCTTCCTAGGCTCTATACGCGGCACATGGGCTGTTGCACCACCCTTCTGGCGAGACTCTAGTTTTTCCCATTGCGCGAGAATTCTGTCAATTTCGCCGAGAAACTCGAGGAGAATACTCGAGTGAAGTTCCTCACGATAAAGCCGCGTTCGATTAGACGCCTCCCATCTCTCAAGAGCCTTTTGTTTGCTGCGTAAGAGCTTCTGTTCAGGATACAAACCGAGCGATCTGGTCGCCTCGTCGAAGCATATATCATCCGTCTTAGTGCAGATGAAGGTAATATTGGAAAAGTTGCCATCTAGTTGGAGCTGCTGCCTGAAGGACTGACTGAGGAGATTTTGCGCTGCCTTGTCGTCCACGGCCCGTTGAATGTTGGCAACGATCCATATGCCATGACACTTCTCGATGTACTTGCCGGCAATGGCTGCACGAGCAGCGTTTGAGTCTTCAACACCAGGCTTACTTGTTAGTGAGGCTCTATTTCACGAATAGTGCACTTGTAACATACCAAATCGACAATGACAGCCCCTGTTGACAAGACATCTGCCTTAGTCTGAACCCTAACCACTTTGATCAGTGGCCATAACTCCATCTTCCGCTCTCCCGTATATGGCGCTCCGTCGTGCTCAGCATTGTCCCCTTCGGCTTCATCACCATAGACTGAGTCATCGTAGCTATCATCTTGAATGCTGTAGGCACTGAGTTTGTCATGCTTGTCAGGAGTTGTGTCCTTGCTCTCAGAAAATGAAAACTTCTGTTTACTGTCAACGTAGACTTGAATGTCTTTGTAGAATGTCTGAGCTGTGGCGCAGTGTATAGTTTTAGTGACACCGAGGAGGCTGCTTACCGCGGTATCATTCGCCAGGCTCTCCGCGTCAGTCTCGGCTAGCGCTTCTTTGGTGATATGAGGGTAAACAGCGTGGATCTTCGCCCATGCGACTCCCGCATCAGTAGCGTTATTGCTTGCATCTCCTGTCAAAGAGCCATTTGACTGCATCAGGTCCGAGAAGAGATGGTCTAGCTCATAACGCCATTCCTCCTTGGAAATGAACTCTACGTTACCGACATAACGCTCTTCCGGGTTATCAGAGGGGTTCCAAGAGATCTCGGTAATCACAGCTGTACAAGCTCGCACGCAATTTGTCGGTACCAATTGAGTTTCTTGGAGAAGTGCGTTGATGAGGGAGCTCTTGCCGTGGCCAGTTGATCCAACTACCCCTAAGATATACTGGGGCTTTTTGGCCTGTGGTAGAAGATCTTTCATAGATTGGAGCCAGTGGGAAACATCTCTGCAGTCCTTTGCATGATTGAGTCGCTGGATAATGCCGTTGAGGACAGTGATGCCAACCTTGGTGCCACGTTCAAGATCCTCTACCGAATTTGATTCGACGACCTCTTGCAGGTGGGGGAAAGTGTGCTGGATAGTACTTGCCGCTTCCATTGATTCCGAAGAAGTAGGCTCTCTCTTGATACGTCTGTTATCCCCCAAGGTGAGATTTTGGGCTGAATCTGACGCGGCCTGCGATGATAGCAGGACTGGTTCAGATGAGACACCCGAAGGCTCTCCAGAAGCCGCAGCTTCTTCGTGAGCCGGTGCTGAGGGATTTCTGGATAAGGGCATCTTGATTTGAGCAGCGATATCCTGATGGTGGGATTGCATTGTAGGTATATGGTGGGATATGATGTCTGTTCAGGAAAGATAATGAGGGTGATGCCGGCCAAAGTAGGTTAGGTAGGTGGCCCCAAACCAGTTACCGCGAATTTAAGGTAAGAAGAATCAGAACAAATCCAAGTTCAGTCTTGGCCCATATATCCGATATCAAGAAACTGCTAGGAGATTGGCATAGGTGCTGGCCGTATTCATGCCTGCCAGTTTGGCTTGAGGCGGAAGAGTGGAGTTTGCGCTACAAGCCTATACGTACCTATGGAATAGAAAATGGTGCCAGACTAGAGTCCTAGGTCTGTAGAACATAAGTAGTCTAAGGGCCTTGTCGGTCGGTAGATGAGGGTTGGCAGATGAGGGTTGGTAGATGAGAAGAAATGGGCGAGGGCCACAAGAAGAGATCTGAGTATGGGTGAAGGAGAATGGAAGAAGATATGATTCCAAGGCAAAATCTAATGATGAGGAAAGAGGTGGCGTACAGGCATCTCTTGCAAGTTAAGTGCCCGGATATGAAACTCGATACCTTAGCCTGCGTTCAAGCTCGACGAGTGAACATCAACTTGAGAGAGGAAAAACGCAGAGTGCCTTACGAGGAAGTTGAGAAGGTATCATAGAAGTTGCTCGAAGTATAGTGGTGATGGAAGGACGTTAAGAGATGAAGATATGTGAAGATATGTGTGTTAACTTTGAAGGTGGGATTTTGGATCCAAGTATGTGAAGGTATAGTTCGGCCTACAGTTTTCGATTTAAGAGGCAGGAACTACCGTAGTTCAGTGCAAAGCTGCCACGGGCTGGAATTGGCCAAGCATTCGATATTCAATGTATACCGTGAGGTCGTTCTAAAACTGCTCAGGTGTCTACTGCGAGAGATACTAACTCCTGAAGTTGCCTATATATTTATCTTGAGATGCTGAGGTACGTATTGGAGACGAAACGTCGTCCGAGTTGGTAACTATTATAACCCACACAGAAAGGTCAAATTTGTAAAACCCAGGCCGTTGAAAATGATAATCAAGTGCCATTCCGCCGATGTCATATCTCAATATAGGCAACCACATTTTTAATAGAGAGCGTAGACTAGTTACTACAGCGACATCGAAAAGGAAATTACAATATGGGACTGACATGAGAACATGATATACACGTAAATGCTGCAGTTCGGCATTTGCTACAAAGTTCGAAGTCTCATTTCATTGATGGACGTATGGCATCAGTGTTCAGGAACCAGGTTTGTGATTAGGTAATGAGAAGGGATGAGGATGATAAGGAAATCGTGAAGGGCAACAGGGTGAGACAGTCACTGCCAAGTTGTTACGGCCAACCATGATATGGTCATATATAACGTGGTGAAGGTTAAGTCTGGGTGTTGTCCATTCGAACTATCGGTAACTATGTGGGGGAATTGTAGTTATATATGTCAGGCTTAGGCCTGATGTGGCCAGCATCACGCCACCCCTTGACAAATTTGTGGATTTTCTATGTCCGGCGGCACAGGAACGGCACAGGGCTCTGCCACGGTAGGCCTAAGCTCGCTTTGGTAAGGTATGCAGGTAGGGCTATGCATTGACTTTGTTGCTGGCCACTGGCCAGGTCAATATCGTTTATTAGTATTACCAAGATCGAATCCTTCCAAGACCAAGCTTAAATCCTTCTGTAAAATGAACCCATCTTTACGGGTTCTGGTGCGGCGGAATTGATGGAGAGACCATACATAGTAAGCCGGCTTCTGACCGGCCTTTAATATCTGGAAACCGACCACGCGGCTGTAACCACGACATCCCGTCAATGAGGCACATCCGATCAGTTAGGCAGGAGGTTGTTCACAACTTCCACTTACGAACAAAGCCCTATTCGAGAACCATCGAGGTGAAGTCTATAGGAGCACCTTACTGACCATGAGACGTTGCAATAGACGGTACGATGTGTGCTGGCCAGCTTTGTAGAGGACGACATACTAGTCCGTCTGCGGCTGAACCGGCGCTGACTACTAGTAGCTCTAGAATCGAGGGGGCATCCATCGCCTGGCCCCTTAAGGCTATATAAGGGGCTTCTTCAACCCTCACGATGTCGTAAACTCTCTGCCGTTCTTCACCAGCTCACATCGCATCCTGATCCAGCTGCCCACCATGAAGAGCTTCGCTTTCGCCCTGAGTGTTGGCCTTGCGGCTTGCCTCCCATCCGGAGATATCCTTGAGGAGTTCCCCGTAAGTCTAAGTCGTGCTCCCCCCTTACGCGTCACCAACCAATATCTTACTCGTGGATGACGGGTGCCCCTTATACGGACTTTTAGGGCGAGTAGTTGCTAACAAACGGATTAGACCATCAGCCTTACCAATGTCACGATGGCCAAGTTTGATGCGCCGATCAAAGCCCTTTGGGACGGCCCGCATATGGGCATCAGCTTCCCGGACCCCAGCATCATCCAGGACAATAAGGACGGGAAGTGGAAGGGCTATGCAACGTCCAGCAACAACAAGCGCATTCCTATTGCCGAATCCACGGACGCGGTGAACTGGAAGTTCTTGAACAAGGACGCGCTTCCGGACCTCCCTTCCTGGATTGACAACAATGACAGGGGCCTCTGGGCACCGGACGTCTTCAGGGACGATAAAGGCCACTACGTTATGTACTGTAGGTACCCTCTCGCATCACTTTCACCCCCTTATCGACCTGTCCTGGGGCAAAGCTCTGCCTGCTCTGGCCAGAACTGGGGCAACCGCCTCTCGAGACTTGGCCGAGTAACTCTCACCAGTCAGGGACAGTATCAACGTAGTGATTACTAACTCAACGGGGTAGTTGCGGGAAAGCAGGCGGGTGGCCGCCGTTGTATCGGCGCTGCCACCGCGGCGACCTGGGAGGGCCCGTTCAAGGACATTGGTCGGCCCCTTATCTGCGACCAGGCGGGCGGAGGCGCCATCGACGCCAACGCGTTCGACGACGGTAACCAGCGCTGGATTATGTGGAAAGTGGACGGCAACGCCCTGGGCGGCGCCACTACCTGCACTGGCGGGGAGCACAGCAGCGACTACAAGCCGACCCCGATCAAGATCCAGAAGGTGGCGCGCGATGGTATCACGTTGCAGGGCAGCCCCAAGACGATCCTCAACCACAACGGCGCCTCCGACGACGGACTCGTCGAGGGACCCGCCATGTACAAGATCCACCCTGATCAATACGTAAGTATCCCTAACAACATGTCGAATGTCGTGCCGGGCAGTCATTGATGTCATGTGATGTAGATCTTGTTCTTTAGCACGCATTGCTATTCGAGCGACAGGTATGATATCCAGTACGCATTCTCGCGCACCCCCGATGGCCCGTACACCAGGGCTGGTGTATTGGCCCAATCGGGCGGCAACCCGCCAATTTACGGCCCCGGTCATATGGATATCGACAAGGGCGAGTATGTCGCTTTCCATGGGCGGACCGCCCCGGGCAACCCGAGTGGCTCGAAGAGGTACATGTTCACTGGCCGTATCAGCTTCGTGTAAGTCCAGCCCTGGGCTCCGTGTAGGAAAGACAGGGGGTTTAGAATCTCCTGGCTACATATTTGAACATTCTATCTTCTATATGTAGGGTATCATGTAGGTCAAGATCCATATTGACGCATATAAATTCAAATACGCTCCTAGTCATCCCTTATAAAATCCCGTACTGTAAGCCACTTACTTCTATCAGAGTAACGACGTGTTAACTGAGCTTTATTTTGTCCGCCTGCTACCAATTTCCGACAATCGTATACTGCTTAGTGTTTCAAAATATGACGGAGTGGACTGGATGTAATCAGAGTATTATTTGTTACTTTAGGGGCATCTGAGTTTAAGACGGATTCATGATCTTCTATTACCTCGGGCTCAAATGTTACTATATCCCATAATGCCATTCGACTTGATCCGACTTTTCACGCTTACATTAGAACTTACAGTGTTCCAGTTGTTGTCTATTTTCATTATTTTGAAGTCCTTCAATCTTTGAATACATTTGTTAGGATATGTGGTGTGGTTTGAGGAACTTGTCGATAGGGGGTTGCGTAGGGCAATGGTGGTGTGGCTGATAACTCCTTTAATCGTAACTATGTGGCCCAGACCTCGCTATTTCGGTACAATTGCATATAATAACAATAGCAACAAGAACCGTTCATATATCATTTGAGCCCGTTCTTTGCATCATTCAATTGTTTTTCATAAGAGAAAGCCGTACAGAGAAGTTCCATAATACTCCTCGTGGACGTCTGTAGCTGTGACCGCCTGCCGATTTGGTATATCTTAATAGCTTCGGACATCCAATTAACAAACAATTTAGCCAGCGCCCCCCAAAGCTCCGACCTCCAGCAATCCCTACCCGGCGCGTCGTCGATCTAACTGCAGTCCCATTCGACACAAAACACAACCGTTGCCGACACAGATAACCCCCTCACGATGTCGACAGTAACCGGCACAGCGCTGCAGTCCTCGCACCCGCCCACAATCCCCCTCCCCTTCAATGCGAACCAGCCGGAGACGATCCGCCTGTACCCGCTGTCGAACTACACGTTCGGCGTGAAGGAGACGCAGCCGGAGGAGGACCCGTCGGTGATCGCGCGGCTTAAGCGGCTCGAGGAGCACTATGGCGCGCACGGCATGCGGCGCACGTGCGAGGGCATCCTCGTCTGCCACGAGCACAACCACCCGCACATCCTGATGCTGCAGATCGCCAACGCCTTCTTCAAGCTGCCCGGCGACTACCTGCGGCCCGAGGACGAGGAGATCGAGGGCTTCAAGGCGCGCCTCGACGAGCGGCTCGCGCCCGTCGGCCGCCTCGGCGAGGGCGAGGAGGCCGGCGACTGGCAGATCGGCGACTGCCTCGCGCAGTGGTGGCGGCCCAACTTCGAGACCTTCATGTACCCCTTCATCCCGGGCCATGTCACGCGGCCCAAGGAATGCAAGAAGCTCTACTTCATCCAGTTGCCGAAGAGCAGTATGTTATTTGCCATTCCCCGCCCCTATATCCTCTACGGGTGAGCTGTAGACTGACTGGACGTTGATGCCACGCGACAGAGGTCCTGAGCGTGCCTAAGAACATGAAGCTCCTGGCCGTGCCCCTGTTCGAGCTCTACGACAATACCGCGCGATACGGCCCCCAGCTCTCCGCCATACCGCACCTCCTCAGCCGCTACAACTTCGAGTTCGTCAACGAGAACGGAGAGGTCGTGGCTGCGACGCCGGGATCGGGACCCGAGGGATACAAGCCCAAGACGAAGGTGCTCGCGGGAGGCGACGAAGACATGAATGATGTGAAGGACGAGAATGGGACGAGTTGATTACTAGACTCGTCATGATCGCGTTCTGGCGTTAAGGGGGAAGGGGTTACTACAACAAAATGGGCGTTACGGCGTCGGGAGGCATACGCGCCTTCTTGTTCACGTTTCAACATCAGATATCGGCATTAAAGCGCTGTATCCGAACTAGGACCTGTCGGTAGGTCGCAGGGAATTGTTTTGTAGACATAGAATTGAATTCTGCATCGAGTCATTTCACCGGAATGGCTTGAGATCCGTCTTCTATTGTTTCTAATATGGTCACGCCTTCTCGCCCTGGATGGTCGCCACGACCTTTCTCGTATGCTTCATCGCCCGGAACTCCAGATACCATATCCCCTGCCATGTTCCCGTCGCCAACTTGCCGTCCTTGATGGGGATCGTGACGCTCGCGCCTATCAATGCGCTCTTGATGTGTGCCTGTTAACAGCATAATTAGCCGTGACTGACCTTTCTGTCTTCCTATCTCTCTCCCCCTCCTCACCCACTCTTCGCCCGCAGCCCCCTCCCCGTCCGACTTAAGTAGTCAAGAGCCTCTCCCTCCCACACGCAGACGGACTTACCGGCATGTCATCGGGACCCTCGGCGCTGTGGCGGTACAGCTCCTCGCCCTTGGGCCCCTCGGCGGGGGCGATGCGGTCGAGGGCGTCACTCATGTCGGCGCGCACGTCGTCGTCCCAGTTCTCGTTGAGGCTCAGCGCGCAGCTCGTGTGCTGCACGAACAGGTTCAGGAGCCCGACCCTGTACTCCCTCAGCTCCGGCAGCTGGCCCACTACGTGATCCGTCACCAGATACGAGCCCCGCGACCGCGGCGGCAGCGTGAACTGCTTCTGGAACCACGACATGCTGTTCTTGTTGTTGGTTGGTGGGGTTGTTGCGCCGGTGGGGACGGCAGCGGATGGGGTTGTCGATGACGCGGTGTTGCGTGGGGAGAAGAGGAAAGAGAGGATTGAGAATGGGAGCGTGATGAGGTAGTGGAATAGTCCGGGGAAGAAGGCGATTAAGAGAAGCGAGAGAAGGAGGAAGCTGTAGATATTGTGCGTAGTCGTGGATGACGGCATAGCTTCCTTTGGTTTTATCTTGTTGGAGTTTTGGTGGGGTTTGCTGCTTGCTTAAGCTTGGCTTCTGGGTCTACAAATGCCCACTACAAGGATTGTTATACCTCTGTCAGAAGCGGCTCAAAGCCAATGAATAATGCTACTACTACACACCTGCTTGAAAGACAGGGTTAATGCGCAAAGGTCGTATTGATACCCGTTCAACCTACATAGATTTGCGTCCCGGACGAATACCAAAAAATAGATCATGTAAAACCAGCTTTGACTTTAATCTAGGGCACATATATACAGGTCCGGCTGGCTTTATGCCGCCCGGATACTCCTGAGCCATGTCGATGCATGACACTCTCGCTTTATGTCTATTTGAATTCATGTCTAGTTCATGCTAGAGGATAAGCCGTCTCCGGTTGCGACTCCAGGTATTGCCGGTGATGCTCGTTGGCCTGGGAGACATGTTAGTTGAATACCTGTGGATATAGAATTCGCTCATCGATGCCTCCTTCATCTTCTTCGACAACGCCAACGCCTCAGCTGTAGCGGGATTCAGACTCACAAATGGCAGTCCGCAGTAACCACACGTAGCGATCTCCGGCTTATCCGTGTTGATGTAGATCCTGGGGTGTCCGGCAGGGCCACCGCCGCCCTCGCAGGCCACTATTCGCTCGTGAGTCCATCGAACAGGTTGCCTGTGGATGAGCTCGATCGCTGCCATAGGTTGGGGCTGTCTCCGATGTTAGCAAAATGCACTTTCCCCCATCGCATCGCGCGAATGCGAAGGCAAAAGAAGCTGTCGTACTTGGAGGCTGAAATCAGTCTGCTCGAATCTCGGTCCCGACATGGCAACCGCTCTGGGCTTCTGGCTCCGCGACCAGATCTCTTTCCGGTTGGGCGCCTGCGAAAGACCCCTCTCCTCGTTCTCGGCGAGGCCCAACGAATCCTCCTCTCCCTTGAGCTCGGGGGTCGTCTCGCCCTTCCGGATGGGGGTCTTGGCGTCGTAGAGACGGGCGGAGGCCGTCAGGGTTCGCTGGGCTGCACATGTCCGCTGGGGGAGCTGCAGCGCCTTTCGGAGCGCCACACGCGAAAGCATCGTGCTGTGGTCGCTGCGGCGATTGCTCTGTAGAGTTTCGATGATGCGGTCTCTTAGGATTGGAGATATCGCGGAGTTGATTGGAAGGACGTGAAGCCATTGGGACCTTAGCAGCAGTTGAAAGAGCTTAGACCACTTTCCGAAGTGATAAGGAGGCTCCACTAAAATTTCACCTGCCGTTGCGACTTCAACAAACAAAACTCACGTTGCGCTTTCCCGCTCTAGAATCCAAACATCTGCGAAGTATATCGCGAAGACTTCATATAAATACCTCGCAACTTTTGCACCATTCCGCCGCTCGTCCTCTCTCGAAAGCTTCTACAGCGGATTTGCGTCAATATCGTCTTTTTGGAAACCTAGAAAGAGGAGCTCGTGGCTCCTAGATCGCGTGGCACTATGGCGACCCAAACACCTCCTAAGACTATGTCTTCTAGGCTACTGACTATGAAGTTTATGCAAAGGGCAGCTGCAACATCGTCAGTTGCTTCATCTCCGAGCACGCCCCAGTATGAAGAGCAGTCTTCGAAGCGCCAGAAGGTTTCCCATAGCCCTGCGACACCACACAGCATAGATTCCCTCGTAGACCAAACTGCAGTCAGAAAGGCCCTCGCCGAGGAGGAGCGAAAGCGCCAGGAGGCACTCGCACGGCATGCTGCAGAGTCTGGAGACGCGCGATGGGTCCTCGATACTCAGGCGACCAAGATGACCACAGGCAATGAAGTCCAGAGACCTCTTAACGTGGTGCAGGTCGGCTTTGCTCAGATCGACTCTTTCGACAATGCAGACGACCACATAGGTTCACCGGACGCTTCCCACGGCCCAGTTCAATACTTTCGACGATACAACATGGATAAAAAGAAGGCATGTTCTTTTGATGTCTGGCTATAATTGCGCCGGTGGCAACGCATGTAACTTACCCGATTTAGGCACAAAACAACAAAGGGTCGGACAGTGACGACTCGAACTCAGATTCAGACTCCGATTCCGGGTCGGACGATGTAAGCGGAACGGGACGACAGTCATACGGCTCGCAACCTGGGACCCCGGTTAATACAGGGCGAGGGGACGAAGCCCGAAAGATCTTACAAAGCAAAAGAAACGCTGAGCGAGCCAAAGCTACGCAGCTCGCAGAGCAGCGCAGGAAGAAAGAGGTCAAGTTGAATAGGCCCAGAGGTAGCTCTGGACTGTCTTCCATATCTTCCGGAGGTGGCAATTCCTTGCACCGGAGCCCCGTGCCGATTACTTGTCATCGATGCCACAGAACCGGGCACAAAGCCATTAATTGCAAGAATTCTGCCAAATGAGCCACAGTGTATATTCAGAAGCACGCTATCAATAGGTTTCTGGCAGGGTAGAATAGTACCTCAGCCAGTGCCTCAGCAGGAGCTCAGATGACCGTTCTCAGACCAAGACAGCGTCGTGTGATTTGGACCGAGTGTCATGACCGAGTAATCTTACTTGGAAACTGAGCTTTTGTCCTCAATCCTGCCTTTTTGGTTATTGATGCCATCGTTGGTCTACGGTTCATCGCCACATTATCAATGGCAAACGAGGCAGTTTCTATGAGAACGGCCCTGACAAGGTCAAGCGTTTCTGAATGGTGCTGTCGCACTACCCCTAGAGCTAGTTAGATATGACGCGAGTTGTTTGCAGCATGGTGAAGCTAGGCACAGCCGGCTGAGCGTCCATGTGCGCTCAGGATCCCGCATAATATTTTTTACATAAGGCAACACAACATGGAAAGCGAGAACTTCGGAATGTGTTTACCTTGGCCGAGGTCGTGTATGGAAGTCAGTGAGGTCCATGGAAGGTAACAATAGATCTCTGGCATGGTGCCGTCCGTGGCATGGGTTGAATCGATTCCCAACGGGCCAGAACCCCCCCCCCAAGGGAGTCTGCCGCGACCCGCAGATGTAACGCGGGATGATATATGGTCGAGGCCTCTGTCGCCCTATCGGGTATCTCACCCATTGGCGTTCTTGTATCGCCGCAAATGACCCGTGATCTGGTGGTTCAGCGCTGAGTTTGCGGGTATGCACTGTTACTCGGTGTTGATACAGAGTTCTGCAGCGCTCCGACAAGGGCCTCTCGGACCGTGAGGATCCAGTTCCATTTCTCGGTTTTATATCGTTTCGGTCCCAGTTATTACATACGGCTACCTGACCGAGATAGATCGCCGACACGTGGTCTACACTTACTCTCTGTGTTTCCAGAGAATCCGGGAGAGTCGCTAGTATCATAGTGTATTCCCGCAATCTATGCGGCCTTGTTCGCGGTCATCCGAAATATACCCCCGGTGATTATTGCGAAGTTGCGCAATGCACGATGACTTGCAGAACAGACGAGCCAACCACCTCCGTACTTAAGCGGCCGATGCGTCTCACAGACGAGAGCGGCCTCTAAACGCACACCGCGATCTCGGGTAGACAAATAGCAGGGTGACGGACAGAGAAGAGTAGTATTTCAATCAACTGTGCATCAATATATTACCTGCCTGCCTGTCACAATTTGGCCGACTATTGAAGCTGCATGGTCAGTTACCCAAAGTGGTTATAAGATTATTGACATATCTAGGTACTGAGGACTTATAAACAACCACGAATCTGTCAATTTTTGTATCTGCCGCCTTGCTCACCTACCTAGGTACCTGTTCGATGTGTGTTGACGTCGGTGGGCATGGTACTAGTATCATCTGCAATGCATGTCTCAGGGGCGACGGGCGCTACTTTCTGGTAGTTGAAAGCTTGTGAGTAAAACAGAACAATTGACGTGGTGGCTTCTTGCCGAGCTCTGTGAAAAGACCTCGACTCCTGACAGCTGTTGCCATCGCATTTGAGACCACTCTCTCACTCCAATGAGATTTCCACCTGCGTCTCCCCACCCCTTTTCTTTGAACCAACACCCGCCCGTCATTCTCCCCTGGGCGTCTCTACCTACACGATACCTGTGGACATGGGACAAAATTGTATAAGCGGATCGAATATACTAGAGACGTCATATATGTTGTTTAACCCAGGAAATAGAAAGGAAAATGCCGGGACCGACATGTTTGATGGCACATTGACGTAGAGCCAGCAGGTAGGTACGAATTGATAGGTGTCAGCTATATGCGGGGGGGATGCCGTCCATCGGCCAGCGGTGAACAGAGCTGCGCAACTCAGCTCTACACACAAAAAAGATAAGACTGGCGGTCTCAGACAAGCTTGGCACTCGAAACCCTCCGTCACCGCATCTATACTTTCAGTGGCAGCGCTGTGAAATAGGCTTGAGATCATGAACAGGTTTCTAGATCCAGCCGCACTCAATGTGTAAAGACTATGATACATGCATATAGTTCAAAACGGCTCTCATAGAGCGTCTATCTCACCAACCCTTGACGTAGACCTTAATCATGTCACCACTCAGCTAACTGAAAAAGCGCTCCTTCGATTGCTCGCTTCCATATAGGTAGTTAGAGAGCTGACCTACACGTAGATAGATGCAATGCCTCAACTTTCTAAATCTCCCTACCGACTAGGTAGACTTATCACAACTCCATCCATGACTGCGGAGCTCAGCATACTCAGAAAGGCCCGACCCTTCATCTTTTCGTCCAGCTTCCGACATTTGACTACTATTGTTACCTTGTAAGCATGTGGCCAGCAAGGTAAGTCCCTTTTTACAGGCATTGCTCATGTCGCCATATTTAGCCGCTGTCATGGCTGGCATGCCAAAGTGCGTACAAAAGTAGCCGAGTAAGTTCGACCGCTACAGTCGGTACCTGAGATGATAGCGCCCCACACTATAAAAGCCAAGACAGGCCAGGCCAGGAACTGATGCAGCTTAGCATTCAAATACCCCTATGCGCGTGTTCCTAAACCGGTCTGCTGTGCATGTAATTGTCTTGGGGCCAGTGCTGTATTGGACTTCCGCCCGCCTCGATATATTGACGGTTATCAGAGCTGATGGGCTGTAGATTTCCTCACGCAGTACCACGGTATGTATCTGCTGGATTAACGGGAGATCCTACATTCTCAGTTACCAGGTATCCGGCCCGGGCATTACAGTTCTGGACTGGCCTACAACGTAGTGGAAGTTCAAAGTGCGATCGTGAGAGACAGATAGATACCTACCCAGCGTGTCACCCTAGGTGAGACTGCTCAGTCAGACTCCTATGCCTCGGAGGAAGCATCTCATAGACGACAGATCCTACCGTTGTATAACTACTGCTTTAGGCATACTTATGCCTCCCTACTAAAGGCCGGTAACTCCGGCTCTTTCCAGATCTGGCGCCTCCTTGCCTCTATCCGCGCCATTTCCATAGTCTCGGTAACGAGTCGCATCCTAGTCTCTGCGCCGTGCCTGACTGCCGGGGTCTTCTCGAGGGCCTCGATTATCTCCTGGCGGAATCACTATCCGAATATACATCGAGATCAGGTCTCAAGCCTGTTTAGAGGTCCTTCTAAAGCCGGTTGAAAAGGTATAAACTAGTAAAGTTTGCAGCATCGTTTGTTAACCAGCTCTTTTGACTTCGCTGTACTGCTTCTTATCCGGGTCCATATTCGCGGATGCTCTCATTGGTCACCCGCCACAAGCTGACTGCATATTAAGTTTTATATGTCATCCTTCCCGTCTTCCCAAACTAGATGCAGCTGAGTTTACCCCCCAAACTCGTGGACGCTCTCATTAGACGAGGCTTCGTTATTCTCCACGAGGGTTTGCTCGCGTTTATTGATGGCTCAGTTGGTGGCGTGGGTCTGACCATCGCTAGTTTTTAGAGTCGATCTCCGGCTTTTCACAAGGGTTACAACTGTTAAAGTTGTACAGGGTTTGGGCCCAAACACTACATCGAGGGTTGTTAGCTGCAACTCTCGATTATTCGAAGTGGTATGCAACAACACAAGCCGGTCTCATTAGAACCCACGGCTATTGGTATCAGGATGTTTTCTTCCAGGTAGTCCTCGATGCTCCCATCCAACATGTTACCACCGCGTCTTTTGCTAGTAGATTCGGCCCATTCTATATAACAATAACCAGCTGGTAATGAGGACCACCCTTGAGACCCCGTGGCGTCTGTGCAGTGCCTCTCCGTCATACTGAGGACCCTTATGGTACCTCGAGGAGCCGGAGCGTACTTGGACAATCAGCGGCTCGATTCGTCCGAATTCCGACTCCCTGGCACCCTCCGGGTTGTCCGACCCTTTCTTTAGTGTCCCCACTCTTACCACCGCTACTGAGTGCCTATTACGTTCTCGTCCCAATTTTTGGCTCCTTGAACGGTAGTGGCAACTCCCCGCTCATGGCACGCAGCCATCCGCTACTTTATTGTCTTGAGCGAGAACTTACCTACACCAAGTACCTACGGCGAACTTTTCCCCTAGAACTGAGACATATTCGAATTCTTGAGTCTTGCACCCCTTTCCCTCTTTCTTCTTCTTTTTCCATATTTGTGATCCCCCTCGCGGCTTTGAGGTCTCCACAGCGAGTCCTATGGCACCGCGTTTTGCGGATATTAGAGAGGGCACAATGTGCGACCATCGGCAGAGACCAGTTGAGCGGGTTACCGATCAGCTGGAGACTCCTTTGTTGGATGATCGAACGTACCGCGTCATTCGTCTTCCCAACGAGTTAGAGGCGCTTCTTGTTCACGATGCTGACACCGACAAAGCAAGCGCAGCTCTTGATGTCAACGTCGGTAATTTCAGTGACGAGGATGAAATGCCCGGTATGGCGCATGCTGTGGAGCATGTAAGTTTACATCGAGTTTGAATTGAGTTTGTTTGGTGAGGCGCTAATGATATTTATAGCTTCTGTTCATGGGCACCAAGAAATACCCAGTAGAAAATGCTTATAGTGTCTATCTCTCTTCCCATTCGGGGAGTTCTAATGCCTATACGGGCGCTTGTTCGACCAATTACTACTTTGACATTGCTGCAAAACCCAGCAATGGCGAAGAGCCATCTGAGACTAACCCCTCGCCTTTGTACGGAGCTCTAGACCGGTTTGCTCAGTTCTTTATCGAACCCCTCTTCCTCCCGTCAACTCTAGATCGTGAGCTTCGTGCTGTTGACTCGGAGAACAAGAAGAATCTGCAAAGCGATACTTGGCGGCTGCATCAGCTAGAGAAGAGTCTATCGAATCCTAAGCACCCGTACTGTCACTTCTCCACAGGCAACTTCGAAGTACTAAAAACGAAGCCGGAGGCACAGGGGATAGACGTCCGGCAGAAGTTCATTGAGTTCTACGGGAAGCACTACTCCGCCAACCGAATGAAGCTTTGCGTGCTCGGAAGAGAGCCGCTCGACGTTCTAGAAACATGGGTTGCTGACCTCTTCTCTGGAGTACCCAATAAGCACCTGCCGCAGAACCGCTGGGAGACAGAGACGCCATTTACGCAAGAGCATTTGCGCTTGCAGACTTTCGCAAAGCCTGTTATGGATTCGAGAGAGCTGAATCTCTATTTCCCATTTCTCGATGAGGAAAAGCTCTATGAGACACAACCAAGTCGGTATATCAGCCATCTTATTGGACATGAAGGACCCGGCAGTATCATGTCCTATATCAAGTCGAAGGGTTGGGCAAACAGTTTGAGCGCCGGCGCGTATCTTATCTGTCCTGGCACACCCGGCGTCTTTGATTTTCAAGTTCGCCTAACAAAAGAGGTAAGCAACCCACGGTTGCGAGGCTTCTCCACTACTGACATGATTCTACAGGGGCTTAAACATTACAAGGAGATCGTCAAGGTATTCTTTCAATACGTGTCGTTACTTCGTGAATCTCCTCCTCAAGAATGGATATTTGAAGAGCAGAAAGGTATGGCCGATGTGAACTTCAAATTCAAACAGAAGACGCCAGCAAGTCGATTTACGAGCAAAACCAGCTCCGTGATGCAAAAGCCACTGCCTCGTGAATGGCTTCTAAGTGGCAACAGCCTCCTTCGAAAATTCGATCCGTCATTGATCGTCAAGGGATTGGAGCTCCTGAGGCCTGACAACTTCAGAATGACGATCGTGTCGCGGGATTTCCCCGGGGATTGGGACCAAAAGGAAAAGTGGTACGGGACGGAGTACAAATCTGAAAAGATCCCGGAAGACTTTCTAGTCGAATTAGAGACAGCTATGAGGAGTACTGCGAAGGATCGTCTACCCGCTTTACATCTACCGCAAAAGAATCAGTTCATCCCGACGAAGCTGGAAGTTGAGAAGAAGGAGGTCAAGGAACCTGCTTTGTCACCACGTGTGATTCGAAACGACAGTATCGCTCGAACATGGTGGAAGAAGGACGATACTTTCTGGGTTCCAAAGGCTAACTTCATAGTGAGCTGCCGAAGCCGCTTAATATCCGCCTCAGCAGCCAACACCGTCATGGCCAAGGTCTTCACGGACCTCGTGCGTGATGCGTTGGAGGAGTACTCTTATGATGCCGATCTAGCTGGACTGCAGTATAATGTGGCTCTTCATTCTCCAGGGCTATTTGTTGAAGTATCTGGGTACAACGATAAACTCCCTGTGCTTCTAGAGCAGGTCCTCATCACCATGAGAGACCTTGAGATCAAGGAGGATCGCTTTGAGATCATCAGGGAACGCCTGACTAGAGGCTACAAGAACTGGGAATACCAACAACCTTTCCACCAAGTTGGGGACTACCTCTCGTGGCTCACATCAGAGAACGACTATGTCGTCGAACAGTTCGTGGCTGAGTTGCCCAACCTGACTGCTGACTCTGTTGGGAATTTCCACAAGCAAGTCATGTCACAAATGCATGTCGAGGCGTATGTGCACGGCAATTTGTACAAGGAGGACGCCTTGAAGTTGACGGACATGATTGAGACCATATTAAAGCCTCGTCCGCTACCAAAGGAGGAATGGCCTATTATGCGGTCGCTGATCCTTCCACCCGGATCCAACTTCCTCTACAAGAAGACCTTGAAGGACCCCGCCAACGTGAACCACTGCATCGAATATTACCTTTACACTGGTGACAAGGGAGATCGCAAAGTCCGTGCAAAGACGCAACTCCTCGACCAAATCATTCACGAACCGGCCTTCGACCAGCTGCGGACGAAGGAACAGCTTGGGTATGTCGTCTTTAGTGGCTTGCGGGGCGGTTCGACGACATATGGTTTCCGCTTTATTATCCAGAGCGAAAAGATCGCAGAGTATCTCGAGGCCCGCATCGACCATTTCCTCGAGTCACAAGCTACTGCCTTAGAGACCATGAGCGACGCGGATTTTGAAAGTCACAAGAGGAGCGTGGTAACTAAGCGCCTCGAAAAACTGAAGAACCTGGACCAGGAAACCAACCGGCATTGGGCGCAAATATCGAATGAATACTATGACTTCGGTGCAGGTAAGGAGCAGACGATTGTTTCCCCGGCGATGATGAATAGCTGACCTGTGTACAGCCCAAGAAGATGCAGCCCAGGTCAAGGCGCTCACGAAGTCTGAGATGATCGAGTTCTACTCGACTTATATAGCGCCCGCATCACCAACTCGTGCCAAGCTGGTGGTGGACTTGGTAGCACAAAGCACCAATCCGAAGAGTCACGAGAATGCAACTGCCAACGGAGCAGATGCTGTTCCTACGAATGGCACGACGCCAGTTATTGTCAAGGATGTTCGCGACTTTAAGGCTAGCCTGGCGGCAAGCGCAGGAGCTCGTCACATCAGGGACCTAAGCGAATTTGAGGAGATAGACCCGAAACTATGAGAGCGAGTGGACCCAGAGTGGCTAGCTGCCTTAGGGCACACCGGGGTTTCGCCTACGCTCTTGCATGTGTGGCGTTAGGATCCACTAGAAAGAAGCGTTTTAGAGGAGTGTTAGACATGAGTTGCATCGTCTCAGTATCTCGGAACACCCAGTACTGGGATTGCATGTTCGTGACATAAAGGTGCATGAGCTACCATGGAATTAAGAATCTTGGTAACACCCCTCTCAACAGAGATTTACAAGTTAAGAACAGCGAGGGGGAAAGCTAGAACGCAGGTATAAAGGACGCACATATCGAGCAGGCAGATATGGGCGAAAGACTTCACGGGACGTGCTAGAATTTTAAAGAATTTATGGTTGAGCCATCGTCGGCTGTAATTCCTCTTTCATTATCCTGTTACATGTACGTGTATGTGAACAAGACGTTGTCTACAAGCTGAACCATGCTAAGTTTTCTTTTAACATAGTACATCCAATGGTCATCTTGCTGATCCGTACTTAGGTTATGGTCACGAGGGGCGGCGAGTTAACTTTCATGGTAACAGAAAGAGCATCTTACTTAAAAACTTTGAAGGTCGACTTTTAGGCACGAACTACATAAAATTCGTTTAAAGAAAGTGCGTCCTTTCTGGTTAAGACAGTTAGGGCTGCTCGTTATATGACTGACTACACTTGGCCCCTTCTCAACTACACGCATCTTTCCAGTTGACAGATGTGATTACTGCAAAATACGTAATATTACTTCGGTCCCAAAAGGAAGGTAACCCTCCTAACTTAAGGTTGCTCTTTGACGGGGTGTATATGAATGTATCTTAAGTTGCGGCTACCTTCGTAATTCTCTGCTTATATTAACTGGTTTGAGTTAATGTTGCTAAGACGTAGGACAGACAGACATCATTAAGTGAATCTATCCCCCGCTCACCTATATTTCGCAGATTTAGTATATACATATCTGTTGGTAGGTATATCTTCAACCTCCAACGCACATTTTCCTTCACATGCATAGTTGAGTGAGATGTTCGGTAGGTAGGCGTAAGCCCTTGCTTATACTGAGTAGGTACGTAGTTGCTTGAGTCAAGAGCCGTCCGTTTCTACATGCACCAGGGACGGCTTTCCCATTTTGGGGTAACTTAGCACATCGCATCTATGAAGATACCATACAGGGCTGCCTGCTGACGGCGAGCTGAGGAAGATTGTGAGCGAGCATGCGTTCTGATAAGTTTTCGGATTGAACTCTTTACATGCATTATCACATCACATTGGATACTACTGCAGTTGACAATATGGCGGTAGAGTATGATTCGCACAAGTATTTCAGTACCTAAAATACCCCACCCAGATACAAGACATACATAAGAGATTCAGTGCAGGTAACCCTATTGTAGATTCGTACCAGAAATGAAAAGAGGTATGGAAAATCTCTGTTCAGATATTGGTCAACGAAGCGCTCCACCTCCCACCCAGCTTTCCAAGGTTTCAACCAGGCACCGACTTATTGCAATGTTACAACATACTTGCCCAGGTAAATGCATACAGCCAGCTCCAGTATTTGCTTATTATACTTACATACTGTACGGTAGGGGCACAGACTTACACAAACATCGCCGTTACCGACACCGACACCGACACCTGGACATTTGGGTAGGTGCCGACTTACTAGGTCGACTATCTAATGCACAACCACCTGGAGCAGATAATATTTCTTCGCGGACCCCCTCCGTCCACTCCGCCGTCATCTTCGTCCTCACCATCTTTAAATTCGCCGTTACCGCCAGCCTGGCCCCGTCTGGTCGCAGTCGGCACCAACACCACCATTGGAGATAGCATATTACCAACACGTACCGAATCTTCCAGAGCTGCCAAGGCAGCTCACCGTCAAGACGTCTTCATCAAAGAAAAGGAAGATCTCAACCCGCCAATCCGCCAAAGACGAGAGCCAGCATAGCAGAGATTCGCCAGACATTCCACTCCAGTCCTGCGAACGAGAAGACACAGATCCTAGTTTTTCCTTCTCTGCATCGTCCACCACCTCCACAGCTTCTACCGTCGTCTCCCCCGCCTATATCCGGGCCGACTCGCTGCCTCCCGCTTCCAGCCTCCCGCCTCGGTTGCAGACAAACTGTAACTCCAGCTTTACCGACTACGCTTCTAGTACCGCTAGTTCACCATCTGGAGCATACGCAGAACTCACCATTGACAGCGACCGAGGTGCTGATACCCCTGGCTCCGATCTCTACCCTAGCGCACCCGGCACCGGCACTCACCCCACAGGCAGAGGGTCTTCGCCCTTCACCAGGGCTACTTACTGTCGCGCTATTATGGGCGGTGCTGCCGAGTTTCCTGATCGAGCTTCTTCGCCCTTGAAACGCCGCGCTTCCAGTATGGACCCCGACGCCGAGCCAGATGCGAAGGAGGATGTCGACATGATTGCAGCCCCTCCTTCCCCTCCCATGACAGCCACCACCACTACTGGTGCAACGAGAGCAGGCTCAGCCTCCCAGGGAACAAATGGAGCTTCTGAGGCTGCACAAGACGAGATCATGGGTGAGGAATCAAGTGCTTCCAATGGAGAACCCACTGCCTCGCAGACTGCGAATCCAGGTGCGTCGTCGAGTGTGTGCTTTGGAAAGTGTCGCTAACTCGCTAATTCCCCTAGCCCCCCAACCTCCCCCCTCCATTGAGGCGCATATCAAAACCATCAGAGCGTTAGTCGAGGAGATGAATGCATCCCCCTTAAACGTGGGCCAGGTAGGATATCTTGTCTCCAAACAGTGGCTGTCGAAGGTCTTACCGGATGGCCGGTCATCAAAAGGTGTCGATGACTTGTCTTCGGTTGGACCCGTAGACAACTCAGACATCATATGGGAGATCATTCGCGATCCTTGCGTCGGCGACGGTGTTGAAGATCAGCTAAAAAAGAAGTTCGTGCGTTTAAAGCGTCATGTTGACCTGGATCAAGTCGAGGTCTTTCCGCCAGAAGCATGGGACCTTCTCGTGCAATGGCCAGGCCTGAAGGAAGGTCAACTACCTATTGTCCGGACCGCTTATGACAGCAGCGGGGATCCGGCAAGGTCGAATATCGTATTTGAATTACACCCGGTGGTCTTCACTCTACATCGCCTCTGGTCCGCGAACACCCCGATTGCCATCGACCAGCGGCTCAAGGCTACCAACCCGCCACCACCAAGACTTGCCCGTAGCCGGACGACACCCTATCAGACTCTATTAGCCCAGGCGAAAAATGTCACTAATATTAACCGTACACAGCGTGTTCAAGCCTGGAGAGTTGAGCAACAACCCCCGCTCCCTGGCGGCACGGCTCCTACTCCGCCGGCCTCCCCCGACCATGTTGACAATTCGGACAAGGCCAGCAAGCCCTTCGATCACCTGCTTATTGATGTTGAGTCATTCTTAGCCCTGGAGTCGGGCGTAAGGGAGAAGGTTGAAATGGCTGACCATACAAATAATTCTAAATACAATGGTCATATGAATATCGGTACGTTAGGTCTCTCCACGGATCTAGCTTTGGTTTTAGATGAGCATGTGGACGGGACCGATTGGGTTTCGACCTACTCCCCATCGCGAGCCTCGGCCTCCCTACCTACACGTAATAGCTCCGCCAGCCTTACGCTACACAATAAGGGATCCAGGAGCGGAGGGAGCAGTCCAGTCCCGGCAGGTCCAATCACTCGCGGCAGGACTCAAAAATCGGGACGCACATTGGGGTGTGTCGGATTAAGCAACCTCGGGAACACCTGCTACATGAATGCGGCTCTCCAGTGTGTGAGGAGCGTCGAGGAACTCACGAAGTATTTCCTCTCGCAAGAGTGGAAGAAGGAACTCAATAAGGACAACGTTCTTGCACACAATGGCGATGTCGCAGCGGTCTATGCACAACTACTGATGGATATCTATAAGGATTCGAATCAGTCTTCTATAACGCCTCGGCAGTTCAAGAACACCATTGGCCGCTATGCGCCCTCCTTTTCTGGATACGGTCAGCAAGACTCTCAAGAATTTGTTGGCTTCTTGTTGGACGGGTTGCAGGAGGACCTTAGTCGGATCAAGAAGAAACCATATATTGAGAAGCCTGACTCCACCGATGAGATGATAAACGACCCTGAAGCAATCCGGAAAATGGCGGAACAGGTCTGGGACATCACGAAAAAACGTGATGACTCCGTCATCGCAGACTTGTTTACTGGCCTCTACAAATCTACTCTTGTCTGCCCGGAGTGCGGAAAGATTAGTATCACGTTCGACCCCTTCAACAATCTAACCTTGCCTTTGCCGATCGAGAACAAATGGAACCACACGATCAAATTCTTTCCCCTCAACGACTATCCGGTAAACATACGCGTAGAGTTAGACAGGCAGGCGAGCATCAAAGGCTTGAAGGAGTTTGTGTCGGTCCGCACTGGGGTTCCTGTGGAGCGTTTGTTTGTGGCGGAGGAGTGGAAGAACAAATTCTACAAGTACTATGCGGATCTCGCCTGCGCGTCCGAGGAGATAGCGCAGAACGATCTTGTCTGGTGTTTCGAGCTCGAAGCCAAACCTACTAATTGGGGAGCAAAACCCCAGAAGCAACAAAAGCTAGGCACGGCAATCAGATCGCTGGTAGACGAAGAGGAGCATAACGCCAACGTACCGTGGGATGATGAGCAAGCGGACAGGTTATTAGTGCCAGTCCTCCATCGCCGTCCAGCACCGGCGAGGACCTCCTTTCACTCTCGCCGCTGGTCTTTCACTTGCGCTCCATTCTTCATTGTTTTGACGCCCGAGGAAGCCAGGAGTGAGGACGCCATCCGCCGCAGAGTCCTTGAAAGAATCGCAACCCTCACGAAGCATCCCTTCTTCTCAGACGAGCCTGACAACTCGGACAACACCGATGCTGAATTGATTGGCACCAACGGCTCGGACTTCGGCTCTTCTAGTGACGGCAAGGTTGCTGCGCAATCAGTTCAAGGCGAGGACGATATAGTTGATGTTCACATGAAAGATACCGGCCCTGCTAAGAGCAGCACTCCTAGTAGTAGAGAAAGTCAAAGGTACGTACTGTGTTGTTCTGCCCATGGACCCAGTTTTATGCTAAATGCTCGTTCAAGCCACCCTGCCAGACATCAGTTCAACCGTGTGAAGCCAGCTTGGGTAAACCCCAAGCACTTCCTCCCCGCGAAGCTACAGAATTTATTCGAACTTTGCTATTTTTCGGAAGGAGGTGCTTGGCTGCCTTCAGGGCAGAATTCTCTCAATGAGGATAAGGATCTCCCGAAGCTCTCGTCGCGCGTCCCTCTCGAAACGGCCTCCTCGGAGGACCAGTTTGACAATGTGACGAATGGGACCGCATCGAATGAGGAGAGCAGCTCAGATGAGACCTCGCGGCCAAGTATCGAGATGCCTCAAACTCGCATGACGGAGGAAAGCGATGACGAAGACAACAACTTCGCTGTCAAGGTATGCCCAAACGTCCCGGAACAGATGGATGGCTTATCCTGGTGATGATAAACAGCTATCCGAGAATTTTGGACTGACCACCTCGCAGCCTCAGCCCTTACCTCACAGACAGAAAGCTTCTAAGGCGAAGCCTAGCACTAAGATAGCTGGCGGTCGTAAGAAGATGAAGGCTCACAGGGTCTATGGCAAAGCGGCCAACAAGAAGCTTCGCCAGCAACAGCAGCATCAGCGCCAATTACAGAAGGAGAGGCAAAAGACGTTCGAGGTTGACCAATTCGACATGGAAGAGCCGGTTGCTGACGGAGGTCCTCTAATCCGCCTCAAAGAGGGGATAGTAGTCGACTGGGCCGAAGAAGCTTATGAGGAAGTCTTCAGCCGTGACGCGACTTGGGACCTCTGTGAAACCCTGCCCGACCCTGAACTGGATAAGGCCCAGCAGACTCGGAGCAAGCGTCGTAAGAATGGCATCTCGATTGAGGCTTGCTTAGACGAATTCGAACGCGACGAGATCCTCTCGGAACAAGATATGTGGTACTGTCCCCGCTGCAAAGAGCATCGACGTGCCAGCAAGAAGTTCGATCTCTGGAAGACGCCCGATATTCTCGTCATTCATCTCAAGAGATTTAGCTCGAGCGGTTTTAGGAGAGACAAGATAGACGTGCTCGTCGACTTCCCACTAGAAAATCTAGACATCACGTCTCGCGTGCTTCAGAGGGAAGAGGGCAAGCAAGAAGTCTATGATCTCATAGGCGTCGACTGTCACTGGGGAGGACTAGGTGGCGGTCATTATACTGCCCATGCCAAGAACTTTATAGATGGACAATGGTATACATACAACGGTAGGTTCCGGCCGGACGCAGGAATCGTTGAACGGCTACTGATCATCTGTCCTAGATTCTTCGGTCTCTAAAGCACAGACCGGCACCATCGTCGACTCCTCGGCATACCTACTATTTTACCGTCGACGATCGGATGTACCACTAGGTGGACCTCGCTTGCGCGAGATACTCGAACGCTTTAATGGCGAGTCCTCCGACACGGAGCTGCCAGACTCGGGGGAAGGTCAGCGTCTCGGCGAGGTCTCCTCCCTAGCTGGGTCGTCGAGCGCGTTTCAAGGGGAAGAAGCCACTCACCCGGACGGAAGTCGTGGTGGTAGTAACGCAAACGGCAGCTACAGTCTGAATCGCACAGGCGGCAGGACAGATGACGACATCCCTCTTCTGGAAGGTGCTCAGTACGACAGCACCCAAGGTGTCCATCGAAGCATAGAAGAAGATGAGGGTATCGATCTGGGCGAGAACACCTCACATTCGACTGGGTTCCATCCACTTACGGGCACTAACACCTGGAGCTTCCAGTACCTGTCGGGCCCTGCCAACTTTACCGCAGGCTCCGGCAGCGCTAACGTATCTGACATCGCCTCGGATGAGGCTCAGCACGACTCGTCTGGTGATGAGCGAGCCCTGAGTCATAACATGGAATATGATCCTGATATCGAGCCCGATCTGCCGGGGGTGTCGTCCTACCAACTACCGCAACAACCTGAGCTCAACCCTCCAGCTTACACCGAACCCATTGAGCCTCAAGTCAAGTACTTGGGCGCAATGCCAGTTCCGGAAGTGGGTGATCAGTGGGGTCAGACCCAAAAGGTATACGAAGTGCCTGCAGTCCAAGCTGATGATGAACGGCGCTCCGAGGAGGCGATGGAGATCCATCTCGATGAAAGCGACAAGATCAAGCTTGGCTAGAGACACCGATGGTTGTCTATATTTTGTCTTCGTCGTTGTAGAAGAGGCACTGACCGTCTAGTCTTTGAGCGGCGGCGTATCAACCATCATACGATTACGTCGATATACGATTATGACTATTTGCACTTCTTACGCTACAAAAGTCGAAAGGGACGTTCGACTTGATGACGCACATATTTGTGATGGGGAGTCGCTTTAAGGTCACGGGTCGTTCAGCATCTCGTACTATCGTACGAGTTTGTTCTTTTCGCCATAGCATGCAGTCTTGTCAACTTTGACTAGATGTGGGCAGGGGCATGGAGATAAAATGTCATTTTCATAACGCAGCATGTGGAAAGGGCTGTTCAGAACAGAGAGAGGGGTGGGTGCACTGTCAGAGATGCGTTGCATATCCGGTCACAAGAGCTGTGACTAGGGCCAGTGGCGTTACTGGGTCGGATAGATGACATGCTTTATATGATACTACTCTGAAATAAAACGCGCCTCTTCCAAGCGGTGCCAATTATCTCACTATTCGTATTCCAGGATATAATACCGCAGAGACCGCTTGGGCCGCTCATGAAAAGGTGCGGTGGCTGTGATGTTTCGGTCGAAAATTGCGAATATATATGAAAGCGCCAACTGCCCCGTGCCAGTAGACCTAGGCTTTCTAACATCGGGCTCGGAAGCGGGAACCGAGATGCTACCTCTTCGTGTTATCAATTGCTCGCTGTAGCTTATCCTGCCCGGGGTCTATTTGGCTCGTTCTCGTGCCCGGACCGTGACGGGGCTTTTCCGCTGCTCTATCATAATGGATGGGGCCCCCGTTCTCTCTGCTAGCTTCTTCGCCTGCAAGCTGTTGTCGTCGTCGCATTTACCTTGCCTGTCTATCGTCAAGGGAAACCTCCTGGGCTCGCGGAGACTCTAGAGCCAGGGGGTGGTGTGGTCTGTGGCAGCGGATGCCCTTCTTTTTCCACTAACCCTCTCGATGGTTTCTCGGTTCATCTTACCGTTAACTGTAGCGGGACGGGACGGCAATGACCCCGCAGACGCCCACGGAAAAGGGGTACGGTCGGACTGAGGGACTGCGTCTCCGGGTGATGAGAATCATCATCATCGTTGGCATCCGTTGGCGTGCCCACCTCGTCCGTCCCATTCCCCGTGATTCGCTCGAAATTACGCCGGGGGCACCTAGTCTCCTGGTATCGCGGTGAAGTTAGAACTGCCGGAGGAAGAGGAGGTACGAATGGCGGATCGTCAGGGGTCAAAGACGAAGGGGGAGTTGGGAAACAGTTCTTCTATAAAGCATCACTTCCGAAGACAAAAAACGGGCGGGGCCGCAGGAACAGGATAAAGTGACCACCAAAAAGTGTGGACCAGAGACTTCGTAATATTTCATCTTTCTTCGTTCGTGGCTTAGTTAGACAGGGCCACCTAAGTTAGGCGGTTTTTATATCCGCCGTGTTAATGTTTACTTCCCGCTTACATGAACTATACTTCATCCCCTGCCCCCGTCCCTCGGGCCCACCACCCACGATAGAACACTTATGCGGCCCTTTGTCCGGAACCGCGGAGGGGCCCTTGGTGGCTCGCGTTGTCAGAACAATGTTGCCCATCCCGGCGCCCCTGAGAGCAAATGGGAAGAGGCATAATGTTCGCTGCGGAGACGTGCTTTTAAGGTCTGTATCCGGCCAACGCTAAAGGGGCTGATGGAAGTCCCTACACCAATCGTCCGGCCAATTGCTAGCTGCATGCATATATACCGGCTAGGAGGCAGGCATCAGTTCCCCGGGTATTTTGCGACTGGCCTCGTAGAATCGTACGTCCCAGGGACTCAGACGTATCCTCTTGAAGGCGTACATATATACCGTAGCCTATTTCGCGATTCTCATGGCTCGTCATTCGTAATATATAGTAATCCTCATCCGCCTCGGCGGCTACTTCTCATGGGGCTCAGCTACCGTAATCACCCCTAGAACCTGGCGGACTGGCCCCTTTGTTCCTCCTGAAAAGGTTCAACGCGTTCATCCGGAATCTGCTCGTTTTCTTCCTGAGTCCCTTTTCCGGCTTGAGGGTGCTTCCATTAGAGTCTTCCTCAGACATGGCTGGCTCAGGAGGCGCCATTGGCATTGGCGTGCTAGACGAGTCGGGCGCTGTCACTATCGTGGCTGGAACACAAGATTGGCCCTCAGCCGATTCATGGCTGATGATGCTCGTCCCTTGTGTGCTGGGGGAGAGAGGCATCTTGCCGTTGGTCGCGCTTGTGCCTTGAGACTGCCAATCCCCGGTGCAGGGAAAGGAGCTGCTTCCCTCTGTAGTCTCACTGCTGCGCTGCTTTCCGCTGTGCCCCCTGTTCTCCGGTTCGTTGATGTTGAAAGGATCGTTGGCGGCAACGCTCGGTAGACTATCGAAAGCGCAGGGAAGGCCGTTAATTTCCTTATACTGTCCCGGCATGTTAGGTATGTGTGTTGCGTGGCCTGGGGCTGAGGAGGTAGCTCTCTTCATCTCGGCGTGGTGTTCCGGAATCTCGCAGATTTCTGCGCTCCGGGCCGAGCACTTCCCTGTGGAGCAGTCCACTGCATCTTGGGATTGAATGGCCAGACTCACGCTCCGGGGAGAGATCGTCCCTTCGGTCAGTCGCTTCCTTCGCTCCTCGCAAACTCCGGGTATCTCCTCAACTTCCTTCTCGAACAGTGCTTTATTCACTTCAAGCTCGTCAATCGTATATTGCATGGGTGGCAATACATCAGCGACTCCCTGAAACAGCGGGATGGCAAACATGTTCATGAAGCCGAGCTGGGCCTTAGCCAACGACTCGAAGTCTTTCTTGGGCGGGGAGATGAGCGAAGACGGAATGCCGATCTCTGACTCCATGGATGCCTGCCTTGAGAACTCATCGCAGAGGATATGCATCCATTTGAGGGCAGCTTCATATTTTCGGGCCTGAACGCTCATCAGCTGCTGCGCTAGGTCTCGCATTAGTTTGTGATGCTTACCACGTTGCTGATGTCTGCACATTTGATGAGCAGCGCGCAAGCTAACGCTGTCATCTCTTCCCGCATGCGCCCGTTCCAGCCGTCCGTGGTGTTGTTCTCGTGCAACTTCTCTTGAAGGTCGCCGAGTCTCTTCATGTAGTCGAAATGAAGTCCCATGTCCGTTGCCAGAATGGAGCTGATCATGAGGCTGCGCATCTTGGTGTCTTCGAAAGCCCTTGGCCAGTACCTCCGAAGAATCTGCGAATATGCCGCACAATGAAAAGATTCGAGAACCGAGCGATCATTGTATAATTGCGCAAGTGGTGCGTTCAGCACAATGAGAAAGCCGTTGTTGACCCCGGGGTGGCCTACATCGTGTCCAATCGCGCTTATTAGCAGGGTCAAGGCCTCAAAGGGCTTCAGCAGAGCCGCGAGCGGTGAGTTCGGTATGGCGTGGCCATACGAGTTGCAGTTAGGGTCCAAAGGATAAGGCGGTAGGGCGCCAATATGTACAAGGAAACTGAACGTCGCTTGCAGCACGTCAATAGCATGCCGGAAATTGTGATAAGGCACAAAAGTGTTATAGGCCGCCCGGCAGGCGACGAGGAACGCCGTCATTTGGTCTGGCATGTCGCGGTTAGCTCGGGGTCCACGGGAGCAAGCATCAGTGACTGGAACCATGGCTGGCACTCACCTGCTGGTATCCGCCACTGCTCCAACTCTGGCATGGAGAGCGCATGCTTGAACATCAGACTCGCTGCGACCAGGAGCGAATCGTCGCAGAAATCATGTGCAGAGAAGTGCCACCTGCCTATCGCCTCGGCGATTTCAGCCCTGCGTTCGGACGAGACATTAATTCTGACACTCCCGATATGCACCTCACTCTCGTTGCCAAGTTGGCAGATGCCGCTCATCAAACCCGAAACCATAGCCTCTCTAAGGTACGAGAAGGGCTTCTCCTCGTGCATGCCAACCCATGACCGCTTTCGACCTCGTCGAATCTCTAGATAAGATTGCTGTTCTTTTGAAGCTTTCTTGTGAGCCCGGTAAGCATGAACTTCTAGGCTCGTCAACGTCTTTACGTGCAGCGGGCTTGCCATGACATCGATCGCTCCCGAGTCGAGACACTTCCTCAGCAGCGCACGGTTCGTCAGTGATCCGCTGGCCGGGTCAGGCCTTTCCGACAGGTAATTGGCGTAGGCAGGTTCGGTCGGTTCACTGATTGACTCGCTGGTTGCCGATGGGCTTTGTAACAAAGGAAAACTAATGACGGGAATAGGCACTACTAGCCTAGAAAGATTCCTCAGATGCGTCTCGTAAACAATGCGCTCTAACAACCTCAGCCCATACAACTCCTCCTCAGAACCGCCCTCCAGCTCTTCATCCTCCGACACCCGGGAATGGGGGGAATGATCCCGCGATGAGAGTGTCGTTTCAAGAGCTCGTTCGTCATAAGGGGTATCTATCAGTACGAGTGTCGGTTTCAGCTCAACCAACGAGGTATCGTGTAGGTGAAATAGTCTTGATATACAGGCGGCCCCGCTGGTGCAAATATGGACTTGGGCGCATTAGTGAAGTCTTCGCGAGGAAATTCTGTACGGACACTTACCGGCGCCAAACGCATTTCCTAGCAGTTCCAGATTATGTCGAAGCTCGCCAGATTCACTTAGTTCCGATTCCGCGTCCACGCCATCCGCGTGAGGTCCATAGACTCTATCGTGGTGCGCATTGCGATCAACATATATAACATTACATTTTGCGCTATCCATAACGGCGAATATGGCTTCCAGTCTCGCGACCGGAGCACTTTCGCCGCTGGATAAAAACAACCGGTTTCTTGTCGCAATTGGATTCGTCTAATGCGCGGGTTGTCTTGTTCCGAAGTGGGAGGACTGAGAGAAAGCCGCAGAACGACAACGAAGCCGAATCTTAGTAGCACAACAGGGCTAATGTCTTGAATCGCGGCTAATCCTTCCAATGCGTATGTGCACCGGTAGGTGAAGCCTCGAGGATGATCAACGGAGGCGTCGTTTGTACTCGAGAGACTCGGCGCGGTGCCTCGGTCGGCTGGCAACAAGAACCGAGACAGTTACAAATGGTCGACCATCCAAGGAGGTCATACAGACAAGCGACAACGAAGACGCAGCTTATTCGTAGATTGTGCAACTGGCGTGAAGGATATGGAACTGGCGCTGGGATTGATTGGTGACATGGGGAGTAGGCTTCGCTCAAATTGGGCCCAGCGCTACGATGTGCGCTCGCGAGGCACGGCTGAGGGATCGGACCTGGAAGTGAAGAAGATACCTTACACGGCTGGGATCGGGTGACTTTGGCTAGAAGAACGGGCGACGGTGCAAACGGGAAAGGTAATGAATGATGCGAGATACGCAGGAGTTTCAATATGTTCGAGGGTCAAGGTATACCTAAGGTATCTATCTGCCTGTGTATAATAAACTTTGGAATCTGGTGATGGTGATGGTGATGGTGGTCGTGGTCGTGGTCGTGGCCGGAGTGGTCGTATGCGTACGTCATGAAGTGGTTAGTTGGCTTGCGATGGAGTGCTAAGTTGAGACGCAAGTTCAAACCAGCAAATGCGCTACGCTGATGCTTCTAAGTTCGGGGTCGAGTCAAGTTCGGTCGAGTGATCGAGGTATCGAGTTCCTGACAGCTCGGGAAGGTCGTCGCTTAGTGGGCCAAGGCAGATATACTGTAGATTGATATGTAGGTTAAGTATGCGGGTTGTATGTGTAAGTTAACGGCACCTGGGGCTGGTTAAGAAGTCGAGTGGTTACGACAGTGAGAGTTGACAGGAGACACGGTAGACGGTATAGTATATACTTGTACGAAGGAAAATAACAATAAGCGTATGCAGGCAACGTCAATGTAGATAATTGGTAATAGGAAATCAATAGGGTAAAAAGAGAGACTGGAATTGGACCCAAGGGGGGGCGGCGGTAGGGCACGACGGACAAGAAGTCTGTCAGAGAGGTAGGTAGTTGAGTAAGTAGAGTGGTGGTAGAGTTGGATGGTAGTAATAGTAGTAATCATTACTGGCGTGCCTACATATACCTACTAATGTATTGTGTGTCTGTTTTGGTGCCGACCTTACACGATTGTACAATAGCGCTACAATGCTCGGTACAATCCCTACCAAGTGAGGGACGTGATTTGTACAGTACCTACCTACCTCTACATGCATATCATAGGTACCCAAGTCGGCTAGCCTCAATTACCTTGTTACGACGTAGATAGATAGATACATGCCGACATATGTATGCTGGCTATGACCGGTATCTATGTTGCATTTATGTCCGAAACGATGTACGTCCCTACATATGCATACTATGTAGTCCAATGTTGTGATAAATGCAGCCACTGAGTGTGCAGATGTGAACATCTAGACGTGCCAGGTTCCTGTGATCTAATAGTAGATATGTAGGTACCTAGGAATGCCCTATGCGCGAAGTATGCAGGCTGAGTTGTGCTGGTCAGTGTCCGGCCAGTGTCCGGTCAGTGCTTTCAAATAACTGACGGAGCGATGTACTACTTTCAGCAGTAAAGCCCTGATGAAAAAGGGATGTGGAGTCGAAGATCGTAGGATCTCTCTCCCTTCGGAGATTTTGCCATAGAACTTACTTTAGTAAAAGAAGAAGAAAAGAAGGTTCTTCCCACTATCATGAACCGGGGTAGCGTGAGTGGGACGGCACCGAACATCAATGTCGGTCGGTTTGGTATGTACCACGGCATCATCGAGATGGAGGGTATCGCGGCCTTGTAAGCACATTCGCGGGCTACAGCAGGTCTCGGCACCTAGGGAGTCCAATATGCTTTTCTGTATATGACAAGGAGTGACAGGTAGCGGTCTTGACAGTCGCGAGTATAGAAACCAAAAAGAGAAAGAAACGAAGAAAAATTGCAGGTTAATTGGGGCTCATCGACTCGGACTCTTCTTTGGCATCAGGGGGTCGGGGAGGGAGCCCTGAGGTAGGGAGGTGCCTTACCAAGCGCGCGATCGCGGGGGGGCATGATACATGATGCGAAGTGCGTAAACTTTTCCATCGTTCGACGCATGGGCCTTCGGGCATGATGTACATGTAAAAGATAGGGTGCGCTTATGCTCTGTGGCGTAAGAGGGTTTATCTCGACAAGGCTTTGAGGATGGCCTAGTAGATCGGTGGTGTAGAGCCCGCGCCGGCACCCGCTGTAAACGCGTAATTGAAATATTAGATATACCAGGGGCATTTCGTTGCACACATCACTCATATATGTACATAAAATTACCTACCTAGGTATGTATGTACTCGAACGTTGACAGGTTCGAGAAGAGGACTTCAAAGTCGTTACTGTAGGGCGTGGAAACACACAATCTTGCCAAGCCCTTGTTGTCACGAACCTTGAAGGCTGAAAGGGAGGGTCATGCCGTCAGCACAACCAGCTCGAGCCCGAAACTGGAGCGCGTCTCTGAAATCCACCAAAACGTCATCTAACTCGACGTCCAAGAACCGTGATGACTCGGGCGCCCTCCAAACACCCGGTCCAGTCGTCGTAATTCACCGTCTCGCTGAAGCTAGTGTATATCTCTAGTTGAGATGGGGGTCACACAAAGTTTCCGACAGGAGAAGATCAGTGGCCCCCTAGCTGCCCCAAGCCGCTTACCACGGATGCACGGTGCTTAGTGCGCCATGCACCATGCAGGATAGGGTTAACAAGAAGCTTCTAACCACCTTCGAGAAAACTAATCGAAGCTTGAATCGAAATGTTCCATGGGTGGGCACAAACAGCTAAGCAGGCGCTAGTAGTGGCCATTCAGGGAAAGAGGATTCGACGACATGCAGGCTCTGACGAGACCAGCCAATGAGTGAGCGACTGGTCTAATGTGGCTCTAACAGCCCAGACCTTCCACAGTCGAGCCAGTGATAGCCCTGGAAACCTGAAAGCCGTGGGATCCGCAGCGGGTCGGCAGCACTCGTCAAAGTCATCACACAGTATTGCCCGACTACCTAAACGGGCTCATCTACCGAGCGAGCTGCCGCGATTCGGGGCTGGAACCGCTTTTTGCAAATGGACAGCAAAATTTTGACCGGTGATGCCGAAGGGAAACAAAATCGTCTTTTCTCTAATGTTATATGATTGCGTCTATTCTCTATTATTCATCAACCTCTCCGAAGCCGATGCTGGTGCAGTTCAACGTCGCAAGTTGTATAGTTGTGGGTGTACGAATTGGCCAGCATGCTCACACACAACACACACACACGCATACAACACCAGTTGACACACATCACAAACACGGTATCACACGCAGTGACGGTGTTTTGCATCCAAAAGTTCCCCATGGCATGGAACAGCCGCATACCGAGGTGTATGATGTACGAAGTACGTACGACTGTGGGAACCTCTGGCGGCTGACATACAGTAGGGCCCCTTGTGCGCCCTAACTGCCGTATCTGTCGGTGGATACGACGCTTTCCATCATCCGTCCGGGACCAAGAACTTTCTCGATGTACCCATATGTTCTTCGCCCTCTCTCGGCATTGCGAGGACAATAAACAGCGAACGCCAGCGCTGTCAGAAGACGGCTACCAGCCCTGGAAGATACCTAGGTAGGTAAGTAGATCGTCAGCCGGTTCAGCTCCAGCCTTCTCTTCAGGAATCCCGGTTAGGTGGCTGTCGCCCGCCGTCTCAGCAGCCGACATGTTTTGACTTTAAACTTATTTAGCCCAACTAGTTCCGCGCGTCATGTGTTTCTCGCAGCACTGGAATGACGAGCACTGTAGGGAGCGAGCCCGACGAATTACCAGGCTAACCAAACTGTACGGAGTAGCTAAACTCTGTACGTAGCAGTTAGCCCTACTTTCGCTTTCAGAGGTGGTTGGCGCTTGTTCGCTTGTGAGACCAGGGCAATGATCTGCAGGGCAAGTCCGTGCCGCAAGAATCATCCCCGAAGCTCGAAGATGGCTGATGGTTATGGGTCAAGAAGCTTGGGCGCTCGGACGCCTCCTCCAATCTGTTTTCCAGAAAACTTCCTATTTCCGTGAATCTAACGCTAAGCAAAGAACCTCGAGAGGTACAAGCAATGCAAATCGGTCGCAGAGACAATGCGCAGGGCGTACGATCCGCGGACCAAAGTTTTGGGTCGTGACTCTTTAATCAGTTAAATAAAAGCGATTGCTAAAATGTGGTCCTGGAAGAAATTAGTCACAGATGTGTATTTACGATAAGCCGCCATATTATATCAAGTCGAGTTGCTCTGCCGCAGAAAAGGAGCTCACTTTCGGAACGCTCTCTCCTAGGGAGTACCTCGTATATTTCTGATTGATCCCCTTCCCCTCCTCAGGTACATCCATGCTTAGTAGAAACACACAAGGGAGCTGCGGTATCCTTTCCTTTTTTTTTCTTTTTCTTTTTCTTTTTTCTTCTTCCCTCTCGTACATTCCTCCCTAATCTGCCATCTTTTGGTGGCGTTTTTGCAAGGGAAACACCTCCCTGAGTCCCTGAGTCCCTGAACTCGCCTGTCATCGGCTCCGGGCGACCTTCCATATCTGGCAGCTTCTTTAAACTTTCTGCACCGTGATGCAGCAAATCACGCATCAGATTCCTTTATTCCGAGACACGCTCCTTGTATCAAGACCCAAAGATGCAGTTGTAGATCAGGGCTCGTCGGGCCTACCGTGAGCATCGCCCTCCCACCGATTTAATGATTGCCTACTACAGACAGCCAGAGGGACAGGCATACATCGTACCTTACCTACTCCAAGCCCCGCGACTACTCCCTTGACTGCCGATCTCAGAGTTATGTTAGTAGCTTGACAGTGAATCGAGGAAACAGAAAACCATGAATACCATGAATACCATGCCTACTTGGGCTTTATCGTGCCTTAGCTACCTTCTTGATCCAGCGGCGAGGCTTGCTAGCGGGACAGCAGCTGCATGCATCCGGATGATAGTCAGTGAAGCCAACCCCCAATCGTGTCTTCGAGATCCCCACGTCCCCTAGTAATCCATTACCGAGCAGGTGGTGCTGGATCTGGCTTTCTAGCCGCAGCCGCCGACAAGCAGCCTGCATGCATCCCGGGATAGGTATCATTACGGGCGATTAGGTATCCCTACCTACATACAGTACCTAGCCTTCTACGGTCGCCGCTCTCCTGCCTCCTCGGCGTCTCTTGTGAGTCTCCGTCGCACGCCTACAGCACAGCCACGGGGCATGTGGTGGAGTAAGGTGCGCATAAGAAATTGAGAGACATTCTTATTACAGTATGCTTTGACACATGCCTTTATCAACTATCAAAAGCTTATAACCGGGCCCTTACTTTGATAGGTACGAAGTGCATACTACATATGTATGTAGCTTCCACAACTTAAGACATTGCTTTAACAGCAGAATTCATCTTCGCCTTGTGTCCCGCTCGCAAGCAGCTGTGTACGCGTAGACCCAGTTGCCTGTTATGGGGACATATTGTGGGCCTAATACAAATCGCTCGGAGAAGCCGTGGAGTCCAATGCTATCATCGTCACCTGGATATGTCGCGGGGCCGTGTTATATAGTTATAATGGCTTCTCGTGAGCTCAAGCCAGGCGCGTCACGTAGCTTTCCTGCCAGCCTGCGTACCGTAGTATCGGATTGGGGACCTCCGAAACGGAGCACAAGCCCGGGGGGCCTTCTCCAAGAAACCCCCACGCCGGATTCCTGATTCCCTGTTGCTTTTCGGCGCTTCAGTCTCCATTAAAATATCGCTCCCGAACCCCGGGCTGTCGGGGATGGCCATGTGCCACCAGATGAAGTGGATTTGTGTCCTGTAAGACATCGGTAGTTGACGGGGAGAAACACGAGGGTTCCACCGTGGATCACGACGCTATGGTCTGCCGTTCTCGGGATTGACGAGCGTATCATATCATGGACCTTGGAACTTGCGTCCCTGGAGATCAAGGGGAAATGGGAAATGGTTGCCAAAAAGTTGTTAACCACTTTCGCCTTTGGCTTGCACCGAACTCTGAGATAATATGCCTTGATCCCAAGTGTTTCTCGAGCTCTCATTCCCACTGGTTGAAGAGATTAGACGGGCTAGGTAGGGTGTTACCATCCGGAGAGACGCGACGCGAGATTCACACCCAGTAGTCACCGCCCTTACAAGATGTGTACTGCAGTCTACAGGGCGCATTGCATACCGTGCTCATGACCGTTACATCTCAAGCGGGGGACGGGCGTTAGAGAAATGATTGAGCCCCTGGCAACAACAGACTGCTGCACACTCGCCACTGAACATGCGACCTGCATTGCGGGGGCCGGGGGTTTGGGGATGTTGGGAAAGAGCACTCTTTTCCTTTGCCTTCCCCGCATCCACGACTTGGTAATTGGGTGCCCGGAGGGTGGATTTGCATGAACCTGTCCAGAAACGGCCGCGATCGTTGACGATATACTACACCACAATGAGATCATCTTACATCAGTGCAGTGGCGGCCCCTTCGAATCGTCGCATTGTGGTTGGCTCCTGGAAGATCAGTCTAGAGCGCAAGACCTCTTTACGAGGCAGGTAGGAGCATCGCTATAATTATAATTCGCGTTCATGACATACTTCGTCTATTAACATATTCCATGCGCCTATGGGAACTCTGGCTATAGGGGCAATTTTCTCTCAGATTTGCGCCGATACAACCCTGAAGCAATGCGGAGGAGTGTGGAGTATCAAGACGGGTCTGATGAATATAACAAACAGCCATCTGTATAATGGCAGATCTAGGGATATAGGTGCATTGGAACTTCCCCACATCTCGATCTGATTGGAAAGAGTGAAGGACGGGTAAGTACCGAGCAGGGGAGGCATTATGGCACGCCTCCAACGTACTTGCCTATAACTGCGGATAAGAATGTAAACATTGAGATTACTGAAAGTGGCAATCTTGGGAGCCTTGACTCCGTCTCATCCCCATACTACCTACGTAGTAGTTTGGTGTCGACGAGCTCAAAGACACAGATCAGCAACAGAGTATTATTTTGAAAGTATCACCTACTCCGTTCGGGATCCGAATACAACATTAGTTAGGTCCAACAGGAACGGCCACTGACCATTTACGAACGACCAAGGCAAGCAAAGAAAGAAAATAAAATAAGAAGACAAGATGCGACCCCTCTCGTTCTGGCCGTGCCTCGGCGTCATCGGAGTAGCTGCCGCTACTCCTGGCGTCCTCGATTTTCCTGACATCCTCGATTTTCCTAGCGGCTTCGAATTCGACTGGGACACCATCACGCCGAGCGCCAAGCTGAGCTACCACGATTGCTACGGCGAGTTCCGGTGCGCGCGGCTGCTGGTGCCGCTGGACTGGACAGACCCGAGCGGCGAGCACGAGGTCGCTATCGCCATGATCAAGCTGCCGGCGGCCGTGGCCGACGACGACCCGTCGTTCGGCGGGACCATCTTCACCAACCCCGGAGGTCCGGGGGCTTCGGGCGTGCTTGCCGTGCTGCAGAGGGCGCACACCCTGCGTGATATCACGGACGGCGGCGACAGTGGTCGCTACTACGAGATTCTCAGCTGGGACCCCCGGGGGGTGCTCTTCACCACCCCGCAGGTGAATTGCTACGGCGATGACCTCGAGGCGAGGCACGCGGCCGAGGCGCAGTTTAAGGATATAGGGCCCCTGCACGCCAGCTTCGACGTCCTGAAGAGACAGCACGCGCGGGCTCAAGGCTTCGGAAAGCTCTGCGAGCAGAGTGCCGTCAACGGCTCCGTGCTCCCTTTCCTGTCGACGCCGTCCGTCGTGCGCGATATGGTGGAGATGGTGGACAGGATCCAAGAGCTGCGGCAACAAGAGGCTGGGGCTGCGGCTGCGGCTGGCAACGGGCCACAGAAGATCCTTGGGGTGCGTGGGGAAGATGCACCGAGGATCCAGTTCTGGGGTTTCTCTTACGGCTCGGTGCTCGGGAACGCATTTGCATCGATGTATCCGGGCCGTGTCGGTCGTATGATCCTTGATGGCATCGCGGATGCTTATGACTACATGTCAGGCGTAAGTTCGAATTAACCCCTCATCCCCTATTCAGCATTATGCAGACAACGGCGCTCTGACAAATACGTTTTTAGACCTGGTTGAAGAACCTACAAGATACTGAAGAAATCGTAAAATTTCTTTACAAAACATGCTTCGAGGCTGGCGAGAAGTGCGCCCTGAGACGGCCATCCGATACGAAATGGACAGACATGAAGGAACGGGTGGACGCCCTCGTCAACGATCTAGATGCCCGGCCCGTCAGCATCGTCCGGGACGGGTTTACCAGCATAATCACAGGCTCCGAGGTATTAAACGTGTTTAGGCCTCCGTTGTACGGACCGGAGCTCTTCCCTATAGTCGCTCAGGCGCTGGTTGAGGCCCTCGACAACGGCAACTTCACGCGGCTCCTCTGGACCCAGCCCCAACGGGTGCCGCGGCTTGATGACGCATGCGGACCCGCGGCGACGCCGCCCAACGGCACTGTGATCGCGATGCAGAGCCAGTTGGACGTGATCCACGCGGTTATGTGTGGCGACGGCGGCGCGACATCGCGCCTTGACGCCGTGGGGCTCAAGGCCTATGTGCAAGAGCTCATGGCCCAGAGTCCCACCTTCGGCGCCTACTGGGCGCGGCTCCGCCTCGAGTGCTCCGGGTGGACCGTGCTACCGGCTTGGCGGTTCACGGGCCCGTTCACGACGCCGGAGCCCGGCCACGGCCCCTCGGCGCCCGCGGCCCCGCTGCTCTTCGTCTCGGCACGCCTCGACCCCGTAACCCCGCTGCGCAACGCCTACGCCATGTCCCAGGGCCACCCGGGCTCCGCCGTCCTCGAGGTCGACCACGTGGGCCACTCGGGCTCCATGACCCCGAGCAACTGCACCGCAAAGATCATTAGGGAGTACCTGGCCACCGGGCGCGTGCCTGAGAACGGCACCAGGTGCGCGACCAAATCTGACCCCTGGGACCTGAGCGCGAATGGGGCAAGGAGCGCGCCCGTAGACTTGCACACTGTGTGGCCGGTGCCGTGGTTCTGAAGTTAGGGAGGCAGTGAGCGAGACAGTGAGTCGTTCGGGCGGCAGGATGGCGGACTTTCAGGGGAAAGTGATGGACTTGTGGTCGACGAAGCGAGATGATATGGGGAGCGTAAAGCTATTGAGATGACACCATCCCGCGTCCCTCTCGTCGCGATGCTCGCTCAAGCGCTCATGGCAAGGGGCACGAAGTAGTCTGACTTCAGCCAGCTTCTGGTTCGCTACGTAGCTTTGGGCAGGAAGGGCTGTCCGGTATTCCTAATTCAGTATGATATCCTTTTTCTTTCTCTAACCCTTTGAGAAAATTCAGCAATGACCTCGGCACACGTTTATGAGTGACGTCTCTATAACTATATGGCATTTCCACAAGGACATGTAATGATCGTAAATGATGCGATGACAGTCAGAAAGAAAGTACCGAGTTGTTGAACCGCTAGTACAGTGGTTTGAATCCTGGATTTCTCAGTGCCGCCAACTCTCTTCTTGAAGCTGCCATATGGCCTCACAGCGAAAAGTATCATCGCAATATGGGCGTGCCACGCGGCTCTCTACAGGCTTTACGCATTCCAAAACTTATCTGCCAACCGTATAAAGTACTAAGCATGCCGAATAAACCCCGGCTTGAAGACGGCAACAGCTAGCTGGAGAGACGCCTCGAGAGGGGGGAAAACGCGTTGTTCTCTTCTCCCTCTCATGCTTTAGTTAGTCCCGTGTGGAAGGGGTGATGGATAGTAAGGGGGGTTCCGTAGGGTTCGTACTGCATGTCCGTCGGTCCGAGACGGGAATGTTGCGAGGACACGAGCAAGCAAGCACGGAAGAGGTCGGGGGCGCAGTATATTTATTACTTTCTCCGTACCAAAAAAAAATTTTAAAAATAAAAAAAATAAAAAATAAA